>JARFJB010002155.1:60000-82500 GCA_036346205.1 Vesta saturnalis | reverse complement strand
CACAAATCCTCAAATATTTCGTGAAAAACATACTCAATTTCCAGAAAAAGTAAATGTTTGGGCAGGTATTTTGGGAAACCACATAGTTGAACCTGTTTTTCTCAATGCTAACTTAACCGGTGAAGTGTATGTGGAGATGTTACAAAACGCAATTGAACCGTTAATTCTTGAAATTTTGGCAACTTGGAAATAACGTTCCAACAAGATGGTGCTCCTGCACACTATGGTGCAGTAAGACGTTACTTGGATGAAGAATATCGTGGCAGATGGATTGGACGACGTGGCCAGCTCGGTCACTAGACCTGACACCATTAGATTTTTTCTGTGGGGTTACTTAAAATCTAAGGTTTACGCTACAGCACCTGGCAGTATGCACATTTTGAAACAAAGAATTGTTGAAGAATTTAGAGCAATTTCTGCAGACACATTTGAACTAGTACGACAAGAGTTTAGCAATAGGATGCATTACTGTCAGGAATTAAGTGGAGCACATTTCCAACATTTACTATAAGTCCTTGAATCTTGATTAATTAAATGCCAAACTATAATTTTAGTGTTTATTTAATTTTTCTATCAAAATCAACCTAAACCCTAACAAAATTAGTATTACTGAATAGGTAATTTTAATACCTTTCAAACGAGATGTCACTGGTCATAAGGTACTATTTGACATTATTGGTCACTGTGGACCTGTGACGTCATATATGACTATTACGTCACTTGTCATGACTAGTTGAGAAGCTTATAGCCGTTTATATTCACCTCCAAATTTCATTAGTATAAGTAAAACCGTTCAAAAGATACAAGGGCAGTGGACTTTTGACTAGCACTATATATATATATATATATATATATATATATATATATATATATATATATATATATATATATATATATATATATCCAGAAACTCTAGCAAACTTTGCGTGGTGATTCTAGACCCAAAAATAAGAAAAAAGTTCATATAAACCCAGGTCCGGAAACGCTTCGTTTAAGACCTACAGGGTGTGAAAAAATTTTATTTTCCTCGGTTTTATGTTAATTTGAAATTTGGGACGCTGTATCAACAAGAGTAACAACAAATGTCATAAATACATTTGTGTATCTAAGCAACAACTTGTCATTTTGTTTTAGTCAAAGCCTGCTAAAATGGCAAGAGATTCAATAGCTGGTTAAATAAATTAAACTGTTCATCAACCAATATCTCGAAAACGGTTGATCTGAGAGGCATAGACCAAGTATATCTTTTTTGTTAGAACTGAAAAGGGAACAAACTAATTCAAACGGAACGTCAATATACCGGGTGGTAAAAAAGTTAAGGCCAATTAACTTTTAGCATACCACTGTAGATGCCTGCGATACCTTCAGAAATAATGTGGGAATATGTTCAGGGATTCGCCGCTCATTATCAAAACGAGTAAGATTGTTTTTTAGTTTTATGATTTATTTCTTCATTTTCGTTCTTAAATTCAAAGTTAAAATAAAAATACGTTACTTTGATTTTTAATTCCAATTAGCTAAGCATTATAGGGAATTAAATTGAACTGTTCATCAACCAATATCTCGAAAACGGTTGATCTGAGAGGCATCGACCAAGTATACCTTTTTTGCTTAGAACTGAAAAGGTAACAAACTAATTCAAAAAGAACGTCAATATACCAGGTGGTAAAAAGTTAAGGCCTTTTAGCATACCACCGTAGATGGCGCCCTCGGCAGGCAGCATCAAAATCAATAAAATATTTAAGTTTCTCAACCATAAAACCCCCGTACTACAAATTTCAGGACCACATTCAAATTTGTTCGCAAAATATCGCCATAAAACCGAGGATTTTCACACCCTGTAGGTCCTAAATGAAGCGTTTCGGACCTGGGTTTATATGAACTTTTTTCTTATTTTGGGTATATATATATATATATATATATATATATATATATATATATATATATATATATATATATGTCCAGAAACTCTACGGACAAACATTGCGTAGTGATTCTAGACCCAAAAATAAGAAAAAGTTCACTATCTTTTCACTTTCTCTTGCTTTCGTGTGACTGGTCCTTGTTGGATTTTCTTTTATTTTCTTGTTGTAATTGTGCATGACGTATTTTGCTTTTTGTTGAAGTCTTTGCGTGTCGTCTGGGGCGTTGAGGCTGTCTGGACGCTTTTCAATTTCTAATTCTTCCCTTATAATTCATCGTATTGTATGTTCTATGTTGGAAATTATTCTAGTACTTTTAAAGTCAATAGTGTGTAATATATTTTTAACATGCTGTGCCAAGGATGACGTCTTCTGGTATTTCTTCACCGCATTTTGGTGTTCCTCCATTCTCCATTCTTAGTTGAATACTCCTACTTGTTTGTCCAATGTAAGAACTTTCACAATCTTTACAAGGGATCTCGAATACTCCTTGGTTTTCCAGATGAATTTTGGTTTTTGGATCTGTGTTGAATATTGCTTTTATGTTATGTTTGTTCAGAATTCTGCTTATTTTATCTGTCGCACCTCTCACATACGGTAAAAAAGCAGCCGCTATGTACTCTTTTGTTTCGTCTTAGTCCGCTGATTTGTTGGGTTTGTGTGCTTGACCAGGCTTTAAGACAAAACGGTTTTTCGGAATACAACATTCAGAAAGCATACAAACCCAAAAAATCAGCGGACATTTTATATTTCTTCACCATTTATTCTTTGTTTACTGTTCTGAAACCTGTATTAAAATGACAAAAATATATTCTGTAATAATATCACAAGACTTCTTTGGTATATTCGAAAAATACTTGCCCTACTTGAGAGCAAAATTAGTATTGGTTGGAAACATCCCTCGGAACGTGAGGGGTATTTCCTTAAAGCAACTAATTTTGTTCGAAAAGGAGGGAAAGTATTTGAATATACCGAGAAAGTCGAGTGGCATTCGATCAGATTATATCATTTCTTTCTGCTAATAAACAATAAAATCTAGTCTTAGAAACTGTAATTATAAACTGTAGAATTATTGTAAATTACTTTAGCTAGCGTGCTTAGTTACTATCATGACTGACATCTCAAAGTTAGTTTGATATATGTATTTCTTTAAAGGGAGCAATGAAAATACGAAATCGAAAACACCAAATCGAATGTACCAAACCAATATTACAGAAATGATATAATCTTTTAAATATATTTCGTGTCTTTGCAGTCGCTTAAAAAGTTTTATGTACACTCCATGTGACTCTTGTATATTTCTCGAGATCGCCTATGAATTTCTGGAAATAAAATTCGAATTACTGCGAATATTTTTACATTTTAGAATAAATAATAAAAAATGACATTTTAATATCATACTTTAAGCATGTTATTTAAATAAAAAAATTATCACAAAATATAATATAAAATGCTTCTGCTTCTTCTATGTTTTCAGTTACGAAACATTGACAAATAATGAAAATTTTCGTGTTTCTTCCATTCCAACACCAAACGCACCAAATCGGCAACATTACCATTCAGATTATCACCGCGCCTTTTAAATCGAAAAAAACATGCGAGTTTGATATACTAGAGTCATTCGCGATATTGGGGCATGTTATAAAAATTCGAGGGGACGGCTTAGCGGTTACATCTAATAATGCGACCAGCACGTCCGTCCGCCCGTCCCTCCGCCCGTCCGTCCATTCGTCTTTCCAGCCGCGACCGCGATTACGGGAAAACGGCTGCATTTCTTTATTTTCGCAAATTGATAGCATAGCTATTAACGAGATTTTTGAACTCGATGGGGTGACTCCTACTGTGGCAAAGGTAAGATCAATGAAATTTTGCGCTTGTTCATATGTGTTCATTTCTAGCAAATTCCTAAGGGAATCGACATAAAATGCTGAAAACTTGTATCGTGGAACTGTACTCATGGAGATTGAAACTATTTTCTGAAGACCTGTTATTACGTGTAAAATGTTAATAACTTCTGCAAGCGACAACCTATTTGCGTCAAACTTTGCACTGGCATGGTAGTAATAACAAATAATACATTCGCATATTGCCATATTTATGTCTGCCATATTGCAAATTTGTATTTATGTCAAATTCTTTGGGTAAAGGATGGATATCATTACCTAGATGGGCAAGTCCTAAATTTTGAAGTTTTACCATGATGCTTTTTGCCGCAAGGGAATGGCGTGATGGGTATGGATCATATTAGTTATCTTTTAGGACCAGCAATACCCAAAATATTTATATACCAATTTTATTGGTAGAGCGGTTAAAACCATTTTCTCAAAGGGCAAGAACCAGATTTTATAATAGTATCAATTTTATTGGGAAAACGGTCAAAACTATTTATCCGATGAACAAGAAAAAAATGTGTAGATTTACCAGATTCATTTTTATTCGTGCACTACTTTCATTAGAAAAATGATTAAAACTGTTTTCTTGGTGGGCAAGAACCAAATTTTCTGGAGGTCTATAGGGTACAGAATCTTTATTTATACCCCCATTTTATTGGCAAAATGGCCGAAACTATTTCAATAATCAACTTTTATAGTTTCACAGTGCTTTATATGCAAATTTCATTGAGAAAACGGTCAGAACTATTTGTTGGGTGGGCAATAAAAGGTTTAATAGATTTACCATGTTGATTATTTTGTAGAACCAGTAATGTCCAATACCTTTATTCTGTATTATACGTGTTTTGTAACTATGGTTTCATATTAATTGAGTTGATCGGCCTATTTCTACAGTTTTTGTCTTTATTGCGCAACGTTTCGGAAGCGGACTCTACTTCCGTCATTAGGCTTAGTCCTGAGAGGGACTGTGATCGGCCTTGAGTCGAATTCATATGCTATGATTTCTTTCCCAAGCACTTGACTGCTCTGAGAGTCCTTCTCAGGACTAAGCCTGATCCAGAAAGTACTATTTTCGTAAAGAAAAGTTTAGTATTCAGAATTCCGTTTCCGGATGAATAACAGAATCTCAAGCTGTCTTGTTATATACGAAGGTACCGCCTCGAATTTATAATACTTACTAAAGTGTAAGAAAGCGGATCTCGTCGATATTTTGACCCTATTAGCCCGATCATATAGTTTCAATTATAGAAACTAACTTTAATAACCGCCCAATCGCATTTTGTTACCCATGACATGAAATAATTTTATTTTCCAACCATCTTTTCTACCACCATAAACTACCTGTACGTCCTAGTATCCCCTTTAAAAGACAAAAATCCATTTCATTTCCCTATTAAAGTCGCTTAATAAACCACCACGAAAATTTGTATAACAAAGTCCACTTGTTCACGTTGTTTATTCACATAAAGCATTTTAGTAGTTACAAAAACGTCAGTAAGTTTAATGAAAGACACCTTGAATATATTACGTATTATAAACAAATCCATAAAACATGGCCGTTATCAGTCGACCCATTAAAACAGTCTGATCTTTTCGAGAACAGCGTCAATACCCTCATAGAACCACAAATGTTGATACCTACGCTCTTTATTGTCCGGATAAAATTTATATTAATTTTCTTTGTAAGTACTAGATGGTCACTACTGAATCCTGTATTAATAATTTGAATATTGTTTTTTTTTAATAGAAAAATGTGCGATTCCTTGTTATTTTCTTAAATTCCACTTCTGTAAGTAGTTATTGTAGAAATAACGAGAGCATATTTAGGGACTAAGTGTTATATTTTCAATATTAACATTTTCCAGCTCCATGTATTACTAACCTTTATAATTCACAGGGACTTTAAGTTAGAGTTTTTTTAGTTCTATGGTTCGTTCTTTTTTGCTTTATATTAGAAACTGGATCCGATATTATGGGATATGTATAAATGAGAGATATACGTGTAAAACTTGAGCGTGTTTGTTAATATACAAGTAGTTGTCCAGAAATTTATAAGAACCACCACACCTTTCTTGGACTGAGCAATACCTCGGTAGAAATTAAGTATTAAACATTTCGTTACGCGCAATCAAGGACATTTACAAAATTAACGTTCGGATGTGTGAGCAAAGACAACATTTACGTTCAAGGCGATTGAATTTTTGTATATTAAAGCAACTAGTTCTCGGCTAATGGGTTATGTGACGTTTCGCTCCCACCGTTTCACCCCCACCGTTTCGCCCCCGCCGTTTCGCCCCCGGACGCTTCACCCCCGGGACGTTTCGCCCCGGGACGTTTCGCCCCCGGGACCTTTTTTCTTCGAAAATGATAGAAAATTTTGAGATTAATATTTATTAAATAACACGTACCTAATACATAAAATATTAAAATTCAAAATTATGGGCAATGCCTAACAAATAATCATTAATATCTATTCCTTAGGAAGATAAATGCTAATTACCATTAATAATGGTTAACCCAGATTACCTACCTAATTGAAGTAGGTACAAACATTTAACGAACTTATCCATAATTTCTTAGAAACATCAATTCTAATAACGTTTAATATATAATCCGGATTATAACGTCGCGTGAGTGAAAACAATTAGAGTTTAAACTTAGAATTTTAAATTAATTTTACAAAACCAAATTATATTAATATATTATAATATTATATGAATTATATTTAATATTATCATTTTTTCCTACTTGTTTATTATTTTTTCAAACCCACATTCAGAAAACGACAAAAAAGATTTTGCTCATAATTTTTTCAATTTTTGTAGAAGTACACCATTTAGGGGCGAAACGGCCGGGGGCGAAACGGCATCGGAAGCGAAACGGCGGGGGCGAAACGGCGGGGGTGAAACGTCCCCATCTCCGGCTAATGACATGGCAGCGATTTAGTATGTTTATTTATTTCCTTGTCAATGTAGATTAAAACTTTAAAACATATCATACAATAGATAAATGCTTATTTTTGATGAGCATGCACCTTATCCAAACATTCACATTTACATACCAAATACAAATACATTTATATTATTGGCGGGAAGCATGGCTGAGGATTGGGATAAAAGATTTCGGCCATAAAGAAAACTTTATCTCTTACTTTAGAGTTTTATAAGGAAATCACTGAGTTATTCTAAATTAAAATACCTAACTTTTTGGGTTTTTAATGGTGTATTTTTATATTTATATTTTACATAAACCTATACGTTTCGATATCTTCACAAATTGTGTAAGATGCTAGAATAAATTGATGAAGTATAAAAAATATGAAAAAATTAAAGAGCATTTAAGGTCACCTAAAGATGTTTCAGGCCCATTATCATCTTCCAGAGTCTGTAAGTTGTCTTGTTCTTGTGCAAAGGTATACATTGGAACCATAAAACATAGCTTTGGTACAAGACGTAAAGAACGTATCAGATTTTGTAGATTAGGCCAATCAGAGAAATCTGCGGTAGTTGAGCATGCTTTAAATAATTTAAATCATGACATTAAATTTGATAATATGGAGATATTGTCAAGACAAGCTCATTATTATGTTCGCTTGCAACGTGAAGCTATTAAAATATATAAACACTCTAATAACTTTAACACGCAAGAAAAAGGTCTCTGTTTAAATAGGTTTTGGAATCTGATAATTAAAAAAAGGCACAATGATACGTTTTAATTTTAATTTTAGCTTTTCGTATGTCTGGGTTTTTTACTGTGTGTTTTTCCTAGACCTTGAAGTAAGTGCTTTACCAGTTATATGTTAAATTAGTTGAAATTACAATTAAAGTTAAAATCATATTAAACTTTTTCACTGTAAAATGACAATTATAATTATTCACAAAAAACTTTTTCTTTGTTAGATTTGATTAGATCTTTAATTGGTATGTCAAGTTTCTATTTGTGAATGCTTTTAACAATTTCAAATTAAGTTTTTTACAACTTTACACTTAGATCATAATTTTATTAAATTCGCTCTTTGATTAAGACATTTCTCACTGTTAGCCTTCGACCGTTAGAGGGTGTTCTGCTTTACTTCAAGGCAGTTTAATAATATTTAATTTTATTAAGGATCTAGTTATTCTTTACTAAAATAAAATTCCATAGTTGGCTTTATATGCTTATCAAACTGTTACATTAATAACGTTTTTCATATTTATAAATTATATATATATATATATATATATATATATATATATATATATATATATATATATATATATATACATAAATTTGTAAAGATGTTACCACTACTGAGGACGATAACTGTAATTGTTATCGAAACGTATAGATTTACATAAAATATAAATATAAAAATACACCATTAAAAAATCCAAAAAAGTAAGTATTTTAATTATGTGTAAAAATGGTTGAATCATTTGTTTTTACTCAATAAGGTTTTTAGTTTCTGGCAACAAGTGTAAAATAATGATAACGTTGCTCCTCCTCCGAGCATGTTGTTCTTATCTTCAAACGGGTATTTCCAATTTTGCAACGTTATTATATAGAAACAATAAACCTAAATAGAGTAAAGTATTACCACATATCACATAAATTAAGAGATTTGAAGTGACTGAACATGACAATCGTCTAATGCAACCTTTTGCTTGTTTTGCATATAAATTGCCCCAAAAAAGATCCTGGCTACCTTTATAACAAAATTCGTTACAGAACTGAGGTGCATAATACAAGGCAAAAGGATTGTTTGCCTTGTTTCTGTCCTAGGTCAACAAAACGTTAAAATTTATGTTTGGTAGAGGTGATTTTTTAAGCATAAACGTTTGCTGACAGCAGTTATACATACTAAGAGGCGTTTGATACGTTGATAGTTACAAAAACTATTCTTTCGTCTCGGCCCGCAATTCTGCTCGTACTCGCAAAATTATCATTCCTGGCCTAGTGCTACAAATAACTATCGTTTTTCTTGTCCTGTATTGCTTGACCTACCTGTTAGCGTTTTATATTACTTAAGCATTCTTTCCATCCACTGCTTCGCGTAGATAATGAATTAATTCAACCTTAAGTTAAGGTTAAGTTGAGAAACGGTTTGTCTTATTTTTAAGTACCGTCAAATGGGGCTAGTGAATTAGAGTGGGTAAAATAAATCAATTAGTACTTTTCACATATTTCCAGTTGTTAGCCATGTGGTTGGCTGTCGAACTAGTTAACTGTCGTGGAGATCCAGCGTCAGTGGCCAACAGTGGATATGAAAGAGTGATCTAACCATAACGTAAGTACCTAAACGGTGTTTATTTTGACGCGCATTTACACGGACTCGATGAATTGCAGAAATCTTTACTTGCTAAGTGCCACCGTTGTAACTATTATATGGATTTAATAGTTACTTGGCAATAAGGTAAAGGATAAGGAAAATTTTTGCAAAAATACACATAACTTTATTCCTGGAAGTGTCTTTGCATGAAACTCATATTTGTGGGGAAAAGTGAATCACTATACTAATAGGTAAAGTTATGCGTAAATTCATTTCTCAAATATTATATGTAGTTCATTATTATCCTGCGTAATTTTTTAATATTTGTGTAACGGCTTTTTCTTCGGTATTTCGTTTTTGCATCCTAGAGGTTACAAAAAAACTTGGTCCACAGGGAAAATGCAATTACAATACAAATATGTGGAGCGTACAGTGGCAATCCTCTGAGCATTCCGTTCTCCACAATCTAAAGGAGGGTTCGGGGACCTATTCCTTAAAATATGGTCGTCAGCACAAAAAGAAGTCAGAATAAACGACTCTCTGAAATCGGTACCCTATGGGAGTTTTCTTATCAGAGTTATTGTGCAATAATACGTCAATGCACAAGATCCAACTGAAACCAAGTTTAGAGAAAATCTTCCTAGCAATCATTGGTTTCATGAAACGTCATCCGCAATTAACACTACAATTAGCGGAAAGCAGTAAACACGTCAGAGTAGGACTGAGTTACGAAATTCTAGAAGACTATTTTCAAAACCTAAAGAGCCCTTGAAAGACATATCATCCGCTAATGTAAGTAATTATGATGAGACCAATTTGGGGGACGATCCCGAAGTGGTTAAAGTCGTCACAAAAAGGAAACCGAGGCACATTTTCAGGACTACAGACACGTTTAAAGTAGTACGAGCGTGTTATTTACTATTGTGGGCAATGGCTCAATATGTGGTATACAAAGGAGAGCATTGTATGAAGGGAAGAATTGACGGATGGTTTGCCTTCAATCTGTTTCATAACTGGTTTAACCTCATAGCATTGCCTTAGTTCCAAAGGTCTTATTAGGAGACAATTTAAAGAATTATCTAACAGTGCGTGTGTCATCTGGACTGTAAGAATGAAAATTCAAACATCCCAGAGTTTTGACAAAAACGGAATTTCCGAAGCTTTTTAAAAAACTATTGTTGTTATTGAAATCAGATCTTCAGAAAATTCTCGTGCCAGTTTTGAAGCCCTTTAATCCTAACAGAATTCTCTAACAAATTCCTCGAAGTCTCCAACCGAATTAAACTCAAGAGCGAACGTGGAGTCAATCGATCATCTTGAACAATTAAAAACAGGGCCTGGAAATAGTGCTCAAAGAAGAGGCTGAAAGTGGCATATCTCTTCAGGAAAAATCATTTGTCTTGCAGATTTACTCATTAAAAATTTAACTAAAGCATAAACCCAAAAAGCGATAAAGATGAATAGCCAAAATCCTTGCTCCCTCCCTTCGGATACAAATTGTGATCAGTTGAAGTTTGGAGAGGAAAATCGTTTCATTGGAAAGATAGAGTGGATAGCAGAAGACACAACAATAAATGTTCTTCAAAAAATAATATTTTGTATATCCGGACATTCCTGCTCGGTACCATCGGAAAATCAACATTAAGCTTGTAAAAAGGGGCATAAGAAGCGATAAAAGTGCATAAACTGCACACATTTTATCATATTCATTTTACCCCCTAGTGGTGAGTAAAGTGAGTCACGCTTTGACAAAAAAATCGGGTACCGGTTGATAGAGGACTTCGGTAAGTTCAGTTTCATATTTTACAAGCACTCAAAGAATCTTAGTTAATTTTTGTAGATTTTTTCCTTTGATTCACTTAGCTCCATTTGACGGTATCATGTAATAATAACAGCAATAAAGTAGAATTATTATAATTATTACAATCACAACATATATACAGGGTGTTCGTTCTTCGAGTGCCTGTATGAGGACCTCGCTTATCTTTCAAGATAAACAGTCGGTTAAATTAGGGCGAAGTTGCGGATTTTTAGGTTTCGTTTTTATTTTTTTAAGCAAAAACCATTTTTCTGAATACAATGATGTATCTCACATAATAGTTCTGTCTTACATTTACGCCAAAATTTTCAGTTTTCCAATTGCGACAAGTGCGTTTTGGAAAGATAACGTTCAATTATTTTAACGAAAAAACGAAGTCTCCAAAGAAAATACAATCACAGCAAGTGGCCACCCTCCACTTCAAGGCACAACGCCGCTCGCTTTCTTAGATTGGCTATTGCTATTGAGACATGTAATGTCCGTTTGAACGCTCTGTATATATACGTTTTTTTTCTTTTCGTTTCTTTTTCTATTTACTCAATTCTCGCTTTCACGCTATCGAAATTTGTTGTATTTCATAAAGGTAAGATTAAATTGACATACTTTTGCTATTATTGTTATGAAAAGTTTTATATTGTATTTCGGATTAGAATTTGCCGTTTTTAGTTTAAGGTGAATTGTTCTTTGTTAGAAGTAATTTAAATTAGGATCGTAATTATCATATAAATTTTCCCAAGGTTTAAAATTTAAAAAAACGCAAGTTGTTATTGAGATAAAATTCTAAATTGTGTTGTATTAAGTTTCTGATAACGACGCTTAATACAGGAATGGGTGCCAAGATTATTTTGCAGTACAGCTTACCGATTTATTTTTAATCAAGAATTATCATTATAGGAGAAGGCAATATTTGTCTGAACTACAATACGACCTCAGTCAAACTGAGTGTATAGGCACTGTAGGGTAGATAAGCGTTGGGTGCTTGAAAAGCTGGACCCTGCAGTTTTTTGTGAAAACGAAAATATGACGTAATTTGTCTCGATCATTTACGGAAAGGGCATATCGCTTCTACCGAGTTGATAATTTGAACGTAATGAGCAGTATGATTGATTATCGTTTTTAAAAATTGTCTTTGTCTGGATCTGGTGAAGGCAGTTTTGGTATACGGGGGTACCGCGTTCCTTCATTGAATCTATCGTGGACTGCGGGCCCGTTCGCCTTTGTGCGGTTTTTGTTAGTGGTGCATAAGGCCGGAGAACTTTGTGTGGTTTATCGTGGTCAACAAGACCTACCTTTCCGAAATCAGGATAGTGTTTACCCAGTGCTTCCTGAATTATGAAGTTTTTATCGCTTTTGAGGGTTTTATAGATCGTTTATGGTGGAGTATTGTGTTCCCGAACATTATATTTTCACGTACTTCTGTAAACAGCATTTGACAAATCAAGCCTCACTCTAAATAAATTTGTAAATAAACTTGCATATAGGCATTTTTTAAATCAGAAACAGACTTATAAATAAAGTTGCCGAATTAAGTTAAGATTAAAGGCAAGATTGTGTAAATATTTCGTGCGTAAAAGCTACCTCTTTTTGTGTACATAAACTAAATAGCGTCCAGACCCGTCAAACAAACGTTACGTTTTTGAATTTCTACCTTGGTTTGCTGATTGGGAAGTCATTCAGCAGGTATCCCTAAGCCGGTTACGTAATTACTGCAGAAGGAAATTTAACATTGTACGTTGATTGTAATTGTGTTATCATATGATTGTTCAGATTTTGGCAAAACTGTTTTGAGATAAAGCGAATAAACGTAGTCGTTTTAGGTGACGTGTTGATGCTTTCACGTCATTGTAGATTAAGGTCGACGTACTGCTTTTATTTGCGCTATCTTTGGTATTTTTTTAATATTTAATTAAATGTACTACAGATTTTTGTGTATGAAGATTTCGCATTGTAAAATTGATTTTGAGTCACCATTTGGTTACGTAAATGATTTGTAATTTTAACCATAACTGGATAACTTTATTGATGAAATTTAAAATTAAGGCGATCAGGTGAGCTTTCAAGTTAACCTAAATTACGTTCTCCCCTATTTTAAATTTTTAAAATTTAAATTGAATATTAAGTAGTGTTAACATATGTACATTGTTCTTGTTGTGTGTTTTTCTGGTTTTACTGATGTTTATTTATGAACTCCTCCCGACCAGTGAAAGCAATAATTTGCGAAAAGTGGTGATTTAAATATTCAAACTAAAAAGAATTTAGTTTCATATAATTTTTCTTTATGCATTATTAAATAGTGTGTTTTGTTTAACGAAACAAATTAGAGGAATTTTGAATGACGTTTATCTAATTTATGTCTAATTATTTTAGTTTGGGTTCGATTGGTGACAGAGCTTTGGAGATGAGTAATATTTGAATTTAATTTTGTAATAACTAAGCGAAGCAATTGGCGTTGTTTATTTTTTTGTCTTGTTTAGGATATTTTGTTTACAAACGTTGGGGATAACGTAACGTAAAATTAAATTAAAGAAATCATTAAACTCCAACAGCTGATTTGCGCACACGCTGCCTTAATATTTGAGCGTGCGGATATTTTGAGATTTGTTCTAGAGCTAAAGTTTCGAAGCATCTACGACGTGCACGCGGAGGAGCCAAGTTAATGTAAGTGAGATCTTTTGACTGTTGACTACTGATTTATTGAAGTGTGCCCAGCTGTATCCTTACCGATTTCGTCTCAATAACAGTCTGGCGCCCACTACTTGACTTTATTCCAATTGCGACGCACCCTTATTTGAGGCTTTCGACAATACGATTAACCACCTTCTCCATCTTTAAATTTAAAAACACGCCCACGGTCCTCTGTCCCACCGAGCTAGTCCGGTGCACTTCAATTATCTGTTACCTGCCGTGCTAATTTCATTTTCGACCGTGGCAGACATCCCTTCTCTTGGTGTCATGTCTAAGAGTGGTAATAATTCTTCAGCGAAGTTCACTCAGATCAGCTGGTAACGTATTATAGATTTTGTTTCATTGTCCCCCACAAATAGTAGTAAGGGCAGATCGGGGAACGCGTTGGTCAGTGGCCGTTATTGGCAATAGCTCGATTGTGGAACATTTCCAACAAGTATTCCTAACCCTCCTAACATTATATGGCGGCGCACCATCTTTCTGGAACCCAATTGCATTTAAACGCTGTTGAGCAATATTGCTGTTCATAAAGTCCGTTAAAAACGTTAAGAAATTGAGATAACGATCGGCATTTAAATTTTCTTCATATATCAATGGACCTATTACTGTACCAACCTATACATTAAGGCAAAAACGTATTTGCGGTCCCCGAAACTGACGTGGGTTCTCAACTGACCAGTAATGCTCATTGTGCCGATTAAACCTTCCTGCGTTAGTGAACTTGCATATGAAGGAAATTTTGATTGTTTTGAAGCTGATTTATCAGAAATGTGCTAAAGGCTGCAGGTTGACCACTGTCTCCTGGGTGAAGAACTTGCGAAACATGCAACTTCCCTCGTTGAGACAGAACGATTGTCTTGTACATAATGAAAAAATTTCTACTTAGTATTTAGGTGTTCGTTATAAAAATCATGTAAATTTTCACCGCTTGTTAAGATTTTCTGTTCATGTTCATTGGGCCTAACGCCATTTTATTAAACAAACCATATTCACCCAAATTTCTATCCATTAATTGAAAAAACCTTAAACTCGGTTGTTGTCACTCTGGTTACGGCTGCAAATATGTTGTTATCTTTCCAAAGCAAACTTGTCAAAGTTGAAAAATTGAAAATTTTTACGTAAATGTAAGGTAGAAATTATGTGTGATACATTATTGTATTCAGAAAAAAACTTGATATAAAAATGCAAACTTTCAAAATCACGCCCATAAGAAAAAACAGAGTTGGGTGTTATATCTTTTACCTTCACTATGTCTTAGTTAAAAACGTCTAGCTTTAATGGTTTTTGCTTAAAAAAAAGAAAACCAAACTTTTAATTTTTTTGCAATAATTGAAAAGCAAAAGATGACAGCTCTAATTTTCTTTCAGATTATTATTCAACATAAAAATGCGCAACATTGTTCTAATTTAATCGACTGTTTATCTCTAAAGGTAAGCGAGATCCCCATGCAAGCACTCGAAAACAGACGCCCTGTATATACAATTAAAAATAACTTACAAATAGTAGTCTAAAGGTGAAGCATTAAAACTATAAAGCAAGGTTATTATGCATCATTATTGTAAATTAAATTGTAGGTGCTAGTTGGTTATAAAAAACGGTTATTCAGTATGTATTTACAGTTTTCTTCAATTTAAACAACTATCTTTCAAAATCAAACGGTCGTATAACTATTTGTTTTTGTTAACCTATACAACATGGAAGATTGGATAATAACACTTATAGTGATCTTGTGTCTTATATTTTTATTTGTTCTTATTAAATTCATAAATAAGTTTTCAATTGGATGGAATAAAAGTCCCATATGTCTGGTGGGCAAAACTGTTCTAGTTACAGGATCAAACATAGGTATGTGAAGTAATTTTGGCTTTTTCACATTTTGCGTATAATAATTAGCAACCTACTGTTATATAATCAAACGGTTTTTGATCTTTTACATAGTAAATATTTACGTTGGACAGGAACCCGAACCAAAAGCATCAAAAATGATTACGCACTTTTTAATTTGTTTGTTTTTAGTTCCTACCATATAAAATGACGAAAATATTAGTGTATGTATGTTAATTAAATTACAGCAATAAGTTTATTGCGAATGGCAATGATTTAATAACGGTAATGGAACAGAGTTTATAATGTAGGCAATTATTTTCTTTTAAAGTGCGGTTTGCTAACATTTTTAACAAAACCTTCACTGCGTTTTTTAGGCCTTTTTTATTTACGTACCTTTAATAATTCAATTGTAACACGTACAAAGTATATTGTATTTCCATTTGTATTTATGGTTTCAATTAATAATAACAGTTGCTGTTAGTTACTTTCTATTTTAATGTAATTTAATTTTCAGAAGTCAATTAACATTGATTTTGGCTAAATCCATTATAGAGCAAAAATGTTAAGGTAATAATATGTAGAAAGTGGAAGTAAAGCAAATTGTTATGTAATAATTTTCAAATTCCTTGACAATTATGTAGGTTTATAAATAACCTTCCAGCTATATCATTAAGATCAATTAAATTATGGGAAAGTTGCGTTAATTTGGTTGATACTTTTGTTTTTAACTGTTTATGTGTACAGTCTGATCTATGGTAAGCCTTCAGTATAGTTGCATTTTTTTTGTTTTGAGAAAAATACGGTAATAGACTCGATTCCGTCAATTAGTCAGTCCGTTGCCCTGTCGTAGTAATTATTCTTAAACGAGTTAGGTTTCTCAAAAAACACATATTAAAGGGCTATAAAAGGGTTATAAATAGATTGCCCAATTTCGGTAATGACCTATCACAACCAGCCGGCCAGTTGCTAGGGTTCTTGCTTAATGAAGTTGTGGTGCAGATACAATTCATACCTCAATTCACAAAATCCATTACAAGTAGCCCAGTAACGTTAAGCCTTAGATCATACAGGGTCTCTTAAAAGTATGGAATATCCTATATATGGATTCGTTCTCGCAAATTTTCCCCTTTCTAATGTGCTTGTGAATTCCCGTTTTGTACAGGGTGTCCATTTATATTTTGCACCATACCTACAGCCTAACCTGTAATAGTTAGAAAAAAACTTTAAATACGAAACTTGTAGGGTTTTTTGTCTATTACCTTTTACTTATAACAGAATAAAAAAATTGGAATTAAAAATCTATCAAAATGACGTAACTTTCATTTTTTTAAATGGGAACCCCCGTATATTTCAATTTATTTGTAAAGAATTTGTTTTCCTGATTTTAAAAATATAAGGGTTGTCTATATTATATTTTGTCGTTTTTCCTATATTTACGTTTAAAGTTTACGATTTAATTGAAATTACAAAACCTACAATAAAAAGTATATAGCCATGGATTTTATTAATGTTCATTTATTTGCAAATCTTTGTAGCAATGGATATCATTGAAAGTGTTTTTACGAACTTAAAATAAATCTAGATGGCCACGGATATAACTAATGTTCATTTATTTGAATTTGTCTTCCATTTTCCTGTCAAATTTGGTAATTTATTAATTTTCTTATTACGATGGCATATTCATTAGACGAAAAGGCTAATATTTTGCGACTGTATTATTCTAATTTTAATCATGTATTATTGGTTCAGCGACGATTTCATCATATTTATCCAGGAAGAAAAGTTCCATCAAAAAACACAATACGAAATATCATTATGCAGTTTGAAACAACAAGAACTTTACAAAGGAGAAAAGGCATTCCATAAGAAACGAAAATGAAGAAATGGATATTTTAATATACTGTGAAGGTAAACATGCGAAGTGGCAAAATTTTTATTCATAGTAACTCAAATATTTTAATTCTATTTTAGAAAATCCAAAACGCTCAATTCGCGAAGCAGCTAACTTTTTTAACAAAGCAAAACATACTATTCAAAAAGTTCTAAAAAAACATAGATTTTTACTTGTCCAAAATTTAACAGAGGAGCAGAAAAGGCCATGAAATATTAAGGAACGTGCAGGAAGATCCTGATTTTGTAAAAAAATATTATTCACAGATGAAGCAACGTTTACAACCGCAGGCATGTTTAATAGAAGAAATAAACACTATTATGCAACAGAAAACCCTAGAAAATTTCAAATTGTTAAAATCCAAGGAAGAACTTCTCTTCATGTTTGGTGTGGCATAATAAGAGACAGAATTATAAGTCCTATTATTTTTGAAGGAAATTTAAATGGAATGAGATATTTAAATTTTCTTCAAAACCAAATCGAAAACTTTATGGAAGATCTACCGTTACAAATATATAATGAACTTATATGGCATCAAGACGGTGCTCCAGTCCACAATATAAATGAGGTGACTAATTACCTAAACCAGAAATTTCGCGTTTGGATTGGAAGAAATGGGAATATACGATGGCCGGCTAATAGCCCCGACGTAAATCCACTAAACATATTTTTATGGGGCTTTTAAAAACCAAATATATTATCAAAGACCAGAAAATCTAGAAGAACTAAGGCAAAAATTCAAGAGGAAGTAGATGATGTGAACAGAAACCATCCAAACTATGTAATAGACACTATAAGTAGAAAATTTTAAGAAATATTCAAACTTGTATTAATAATAATGGGGCTACATTGAATACATAGAGTAGGTATTTCTTTATTAAAAATAACTTTAAAATCATGTTGATAAAGTTAATTATCTAGCCATTAAAATATTTAATTTAAATAGGTATGGTGCAAAATATAAATGGACACGTATCTAAGATACCTACTGAAAGTGAATAAATATGAGAAAGAGTAAAAGTAGATTGAATGAGATGCTCTGATTGGGCAGTTTATTTTAAAATTAAAAGACATGTACGATAGCACATACATAATATTTGAAACAAACTTGCAGGAATTAGCGTATGTATTACTAAAAATAAAAGTGAGTAATCTATATCTACTATATATACAGTATGTCCCCGGATCGACTTTAAAAGAGGAAAATTCTCTTATTTTTGATTTCTCAGAAAATTTCATTCTTGCTGATTTGCCCTGCTTGTTTTCAAACCCCCGAAACATAAATTACTTGCTATTTAACTTAAACGGTTCTCGAGATAATATCATTTTTCTTGAAAAATTAGAGCTTTTCGTAATTTTTTGAAGTAAATTGATTTGTTTCAAAGGAAAATCAAATTGGTCTCACACGTTTTAATTAATAAATTTAACAATTGATGATAAAATGAAATGAATTTTCTCAAAAACTGAACTATTACAGATTTCAATGCGAGCTCTGAATTCATTGAAACTGCGCCTTATTTCTTCGATTGATAGGGACTGGACAGCATTCCGTATCCTATTTTTCAATTGCTCTTCATCATTGTCTAATGGCTCACTGTACACAATTTGTTTTAAACGACCCCACAGATAAAAGTCCATTATTGTGAGATCAGGATTTCTCGGCGGCCATAAAATGGGACCATCTCTTCCTATCCAGTTATCATGGAACTCTGTATTGAGCCACTGGCAAACAGTACCGTCATAATGAGCAGGGCACCCATCGTGCTGGAAGAACATTTCAAATTGGTAGTTCAATGGCAATTCATCCAGTTTATCAGTTCAAAAATTTTGCAACATTTTCAAATATGAATAACGGTTTAAATTTTAATCAAAAAAATATGGGCCAATAATTCCATGGTACGAAACCGCACACCACACATTAACTTTTTCAAACATTGTCTGCGACTAGCAATTCGGAAGTTTGATTCGTCCTACTCCAGTAATGGCAATGTTGGGAGGAAACGACTCCGTTAGTTGAAAAGGTCGATTCATCGGAGAACATTATTCGTTTATGAAAATTTGAATCTTCCAAAACTCTATTGCCCATTTCCAAACAAAATCCAGACGTTTGGCTTCATCACCGTTCACTAAAGTTTGCCTAAATTGCGGCTTAAATGGTAAAATTTTGTTCTCCTTGAAGATTCTTTGTAAATGAGATTTACCTATCCCAATTCGTAGTGCCCTCCTTCTTGAAGACAACCTTGGAACTTCTGTTGCGGAATGAACGGCGAGAACAGTAGCAGCATCTTCTTCATCGAACAACTTCTTTGGCTTCTTTAGGTTTAAAACCGAGCCTGTTTAAAGGAATTTAGTTACCAAGTTTTTGCTCCGGCATTCGAAATGGCAACCTCCGGGTATTTTTGGTTGAATTTTCTGATAACAACTCGGTAGCACTCTTCCCCAGTTCCGTAACGTTGAATTAGATAAATTCTTTGTTGTAAAGTCAACATTATAGCATACAATTCAAATTAGTATGAATTAATTTGCAGTTCAACAGAATTATCACATTTGACAATTTCGGTCAGTGGTGTTTTCAATGAAATCCGCCTACTAAAGTTACTTCTAAAAATTAGGAAAAACAAGTCCAATTTTTCAAGAAAAATGATATTATCTCGAGAACCGTACGAGTAAAATGGAAAGTAATTTGTGTTTCGGGGTTTGAAAACAAGCAGGGCAAATCATCAAGAATGAAATTTTCTGAGAAATCAAATATAAGAGAATTTTCCTCTTTTAAAGTCGATCCGGGGACATACAGTATATATATATATATATATATATATATATATATATATATATATATATATAAGTTAGAGAAATGGTTTTTGGACCAGGGGTAGATATCAATAGGCACTACATTTTAAAAATATTTTTTGTCATACAGAGTGTTTCATGTTATTGATACTTTTTAAATTGAACACCCTATATATTGTTACATTTTTGGAAAGCCCATAAAATACGATTTCATTTAATACCTAAATTTTATGGGTCCATCTCTTTCGGTTTAGTAGATATTCAATTGTTTTTTGAAAAAATTATCCCACTTGCAGCGGCCGCCACTGGTTTGTTAGGTGATTTATATTTAGAAATTTCATTAGGGATTGATTTAAGTTTGCCTTGAGCAAAAGAGTAATTTGTGTAAGAGTATGCACCAATTTTGTTGAAAAATTCAGTTAAATTTAGAATAATTTAATTCAGTTAATTTGTAGTTGTTATATTAACTCTTGTTTTTACTTAAAAAAAATTTTTAGCATAAAAAAGCACGACAAAGTTTCTTTTATAAATTAATACAACTTGATTAAAAAATTCTTTAGCATGAAACTACAATTCCATGACCATCTTTATACCTTTACATTTACAAAAAGATGGAAAAAATGAAATCGTTGATCTGAACATAATCAAATTGAGCACTTCATAAATTTTACTAAGGACTGGTTTAAGTTTGCCTAGAAGCCAGAATGTTTTATGCATTAATTTTGTTCAAAAAAGATTGTTAAATTTAAAATAGTTCATTAAATCAATTTATAATTGTTATATTAACTCTTGTTTTTACTTGGAAATTTTTTTAGTTAGAAACTACAATCCCATGGCCAACTACCTCTACTTTCAGTCAGTTTTTATTACAATCGCAATTTCACAAATGAACTGAAAATATTTTGAAAATTATTAATTTTAGGTATAAGATATAATTAGTAAAAAAGAAAGAATATCAAACAAAGCATCGAATGAATCGAACATCATAGGGGGGTGCCATTTAAAAAAACTAAAAAAAAGTTGTTTTTACAAACAGTGACACGCCCTGTACATTATTAAAAAAAATTTGAAAATTAAGATATTTCAAAATACTACAGGACACCAAAATTTTTTGTCATTTTAAAATAAACAAAAGTCACCTAACAAATCAGTGGCGGCGACCGCAAGTGGAATAATTTTTTCTAAAAAGATTGAATATCTCTAAAACCAAAAGAGATATACCAGTACAATTTGGTATCAAATGAAAGCGTATTTTATGGGCTTTCCAAAAATGTAATAATGTACAGGTTGTTTAGTTTGCGCCAACAACATGATTTATTTCGACTTGGTACAATCTTCAATTCCCTCCTTGTTTGGCCACACTGTATATTGGGTGGGTGTCTATTGCGTGGACGGAGGATTTCGCCTTAACAATTAGAGATATCAAAACAAATTTTGGTGTGGTAATACTCGATTATTGGACCTACATTATAAAAATATTTAGGTATATACAGGGTGATTGACAAAATATGCCAACCCAAACCTGTGTTTTCTGAAATGGAACACCCTGTAAATTTTTGCATTTTTGGGTTCACTGTTACATTTAGAATAAAAGTATACAAATTTGTATTTGTATCACTAACCGTTCTGCAGATATCGTCACTTCGGGACCAAAATAAAGTTAACTTTGGAACCACGATACGAGCGTTATCACCACGATTTTGTAAATCTGTTTATACCACCGACTATTGATATTAGTATACTAACAAACAAACTAAAAAATTTTTCTAAAACATTTAAAACTATACAGAATGATTAACTTACGCGAAATGTAATTTTTCTCAATTTTTTCAAATGCAACGCCCTATATATTTTTTCACATTTCGATTCCCCGTGAGAAGTAGATACTAATTGGTAATAGGTTTCATAGCCATAAGACGGACCCTTCTTGAGATATTGATGCTTTTACGTAAAAATATTCTAAATATATACATACATACATATATATATATATATATATATATATATATATATATATATATATATATATATAATATATATATATATATATATATATATAAGTATTTTCACTGTAGCTTTGTTGCTGAGCGATTAGCGCTTGATTTCAAATGGCATACTCTTACAGTGTTGTCCTTTTCTAACATATATATCATACCTACCTAAATTATTGGGCATGTCTGATCGCCTCGAGTAAAGTAAAAAGTCTGGGGTTCTAAACCATTTATTTGTTATAATCGATACATACAAACAAGGGATACATTATAAATTAGTTAGGTGCATTTAGGACAGTAGGACATTACATATGAAAATATCTATCATTGATCTCCTCATTACCACATTCTTCGTTGTTTTCACTATCAATGTCGTCGTTCTGCTGTCATTTTCATCGTCTTCTGCTAAGTTTATTACAGTATTATTTACTAAGC
>JARFJB010002155.1:0-57500 GCA_036346205.1 Vesta saturnalis | reverse complement strand
GACCTACAGTCATATTCTAAAATGAGTATCTATGTCAGCCACAGAATGAGTGATAGTATACATATTTTACGGTCAAAATTGTGTAAGAGCATAAACGCCAAACCCTGTGGATAATTATATTCTTGTACATAGCTAAAGTTTTCCTCATAACCAAACGGAATGTTTTTAAGGAAAGTAAAAGAAATAGGTTACAACACAACTGTATTGAGTGTTTTATGTAATAGTTGCATACATATATTACATACATCCTTAATATTTAACAATGTTTGATACATTGCTGTACGGGATACTGAAACACATAAAAATACACATAGTTAAGATCAGCATTACTTCAAACATAACCTAACCATAGTTATGTTCATCTCAAATAGTAAATTTTTTTAAGTAGTTCCAGTGTTTTGGTATTTACCGCATAGCTCACAAAGATTGCATTCATATTTAGATCCAGGATTAATGTGGATCTCTAGTTCTTTGGCAGTAAGTACGCAGTTTGAGTACGGGTACCTTTGGCACCCATTGCATTTAAATGAAAATCATTATTGCAATGAATAAATTTGTAATGTACATCGGATGAAGTATTTAAGTTCGATCCTGTAATCGTTCATGTTTTTCTTTATTAACAGGTTTTTGCCGTTAACTACATTTTGAAAGTAGTAAATTATATACCGGGTGATCCTTTAATACTGATGACAGTTTTAATTTCCTGCAAAACAGAAAATTTTAAAGGTTGGTGTATGTAGTATCAGTCTCTAAATTAATACTTTATTTTTAAATTACAAATAAATCTCCCGTTTTACAACAAATCTTACATTTACACTAAGCATAGTTACGTTATTACCATTTTATTAAATAAACTATAAAATTGCTCAAATTGTCCACCGTAATGTTCACGGCACAATTCCACTCTATGCTTCATGTTGTCAAACCCTTTTTCCAGAGTTTTTCTTTATGTGGATTGTCAGAGTTGCCCACGTTCGATAATTTTGATTATTTCCTTCGTCTGCAAATTTAACTTTTAACCAATCGCGTGCTTGGAAACTGCTTTGATATGACCAATCAAAATAAAATAAAGTGACTATTCACCTTGGTGCTAAATAGTCGACTATTTTTATCAGCATACTCGTGTCACCGATAGGACGGCATTCAACAACAAATAATCCACCCGTAAATTTCAATTTTTTCAAATGAAATCACTGCTAATGGTGTTATAAAGTTACCTATACTAAAGTAATTATTGTTTGTTGGTAATAAATACATAAAATAAACGAATTTCGCATTTTTTCTGAAATTATAATTATATTATTCTCTAGAGTATCTAGAGCAATACAGCTTCTTACCAACCTATCAGTGGCTTAAATATTTTGATCACGTGGTATACACTTGAGATTGATCACTCTGTATTTTTATTGCTAATAAATTTCCGGTATATTTTATAATTTGTCTCGACGTAATTTTGGCATTAATAATCAAAGATTATTAATGCTAAAATTACGTCTCGCCAAATTGATTTTAAAATACACTTGAAATTTAGATGCAATAAAAATAGTCGACTATTTATCGAAGCCTTGTTATATTAACGTCGACTATTAATATAGCCAGATAAACGAAAGCATGCTTCATCGATCATAAACGTTACATTGAAAATATCGTTGTTATTTAAATTGTTAGTAAACCAATCACAATAATTACGTCTATTCCCATTATCAACAAGATACAGTTGCTGTACAATAGAAACCCGGTATGGGTGCATATGTAGATTTTTACGCAAAATCCGTTGGCATGTTGAATAAGACAATTCTGTAATTTGAAAATAAAATTAACAGGTATCAACAAATTTATCCTACGTTGATAACTTACCAGCTTGAGCACTTAACTGACTTAACTTGGCACAGAAACGAAAAATGTGTTTGCTACTATTCTTCACTCACAGACATGACATTAGAGTTGTTACTACAAGTTCTGCAATACCGACTAAAATTGGGTTATGTTATTTACCGGCAAACAATTATATTTAATCAACAGTCGCTTGATAAACAAGACCTCTATTTATGAGTCGCATTTCCAGTTTCACCTCGTAAACAACCGTTTTGCCTCTTTGAGAGATAAAAGTGATTTTTTTGTGTAATATAGTGTTGTATTCGAAAATAAACATAAGAACTTTTTTATAAAGTATTATTGGATTGGACAAAATCTGGTAAACTAATTGTGATTGTTGTGTTTTTTTATGTACAGAAGAACCTAAAGAACAAAAATAACAAAAAAAATTTCCAAAAATGTTATTTTTTTACCATTTTCAGAGCTGGATCACCTTAACCAAATTTTATTCAGTAAGTAATTACTAATAACCTTTTTTAGTATAAGGTTTTAATTTCTTATTGTGAAAATTTGAAGCTACTACGTTACGAAATAGATATATTAAATTAATCTGTGGTTTGTCTTTATTTTTTATAACAAAATTCCTAAAATTCAAATTTCACGGGTAAATTTTAATTCTATTATACCGACAAGCGCCCTCATACAACTTGGACGAAGGTTGTATGAGGGTGCTTTTTAAATCTTTAGAATTTTCAGCAGTAAGACAACTATCCATGCGCTGTTCACTCCTTTAATAAAATTGGTATTAAGTTTGGTTCCAAACCCCATAGTTATGTATCACGTCACAGAAGGCGCTGGTGACGCTATATTTAGTGACTGTAGTCAAGCAATACTTAACCACCATAGTACCTTAAGGCCCGGTGTTTATTTAATCTTATTCTTTGTGTTCTACATACATAAAGACAAAATTTACATCGATTGGGACTTGAACCTTGATGGTGCAGTTGGTTAGCGCGGTACTCTAGCAAAGTACAGGTCGTAGGCTGAAATCCTAGGCTGTCTATAGCATTTTCCATGAATAATAGCTTCTGTTAAAATATATTTTGTAGTTGTAATTTGTTTTATAAGTGTAGTATATGAATTTTCACTTAATTTACAAATTTTCCCAAAATATGAAGATATCACCCTCATTCTTCTTTGATGAAACCATTCAGCATAGTTAGATTGACCTTTTGTGTTTTTTTCTACCTGATCTCTTTCTTATTCATTTAAATTAAATTTTTCCGGTTAAATAGCCTATTGTTTACAACGTTTACAAATAAAATCTTTTTCTTCTTTTATCCTTAATGACTCACATTCGAAATGAACACAATTATCACACTGTATGAAGGGTGTTATCTCATTGAATTTGCCGAATCCACAATAAGAACATCGGGTGGTATCATCAAGCTTTATTAATTCATTATCAGAGACCTAGTGGCTTTCAGTTTCATCAGCAACAAGCGCAATTTAAATTTAGATTTGGTACAGTGTTTTTCTTTATAAACCTACCTGAGAAATGATTTCCTGAATTTTTTGCTTTTCGCTACCAAGTCTCCTGAAAATTAGTTTCAGTTTCGGAAGCAGTGATTGTGTTTTTGCATTGCCTTAATGATAAACCAAAATTTTCAATATTGACTGATTCCGTGTGGTATAATAATATTTCATTTGTAGAAACCTACTACACCAGATTTTGTTCACCTCTGAGAACAATAGTTTTTAAATCATCAAAGTAGCATTCCATTAAGGAATTGCTAACTTTATTTGTGTTTAACATTAAACTTCTTGACGAGAGAAAGTAAGGAATGTATTTTTCAAGAACAATATCTAGTTATGATATATTCTGATAACAATTTTCATCTGATTTTTCATTCGATTTGACAGCATTATCATCTAAATTTTTGTATCTTTTGTAAAATTGGCTGTTTTTGTAATGAGTGTCATTATTTTCAACATAACTAAAGAGATTGAATGCATTACCAGTCACTTATGTTAACTTCTTCAAAGTCTAAGGTCTTTTGGTATATGTTTCTGTTTTTGATTTGTGCAGTGTTGGTTAACATCAACACATGCCATTTTTAGGAAATGCGCACAACACAAATGAATAGTAACAAACATCACGCTTTTTTACTATTTGGTTAATGATGTCTTTACATGTGTTTATATAGTCTGGCAAAGTTATATTATTAAAAGCTTTGGAAAATGCATGAAGATTTGCAAAGTTAAGGTCACTGACTATACTCTGATATAAACGCCCTTATTGATTTTGCTCACAATAAAATTATAGAATCGCTAATCATATAGGGCCGATCCTGACTCACATGGCTAGTCATATAGGGCCGATCCTGGCTCAAGCGAGAATTGCAATAAGTGCGATAGAGAGATGGAGAGAGAGAGAGAGAGAGAGAGAATGTGTGAATGTCCAAGGTCACTCCTCCTCAGTGTAGTGGTTCTTATATTTAGAAGGTTGAAATGTCAAGGTCAACAATGATAGAGTTTTCAAGGTCAAAGATTATTGGTCTGCGATGGTATCATATTACATTTCTTAGAAATATAACAATAGAATCAGTTCGTGGAAACAAGAAGTTTTTGTTTAGGTTAGTGGTTTTGAAGGATGCAGACTTATAATAAAATTCTTCCATGGGTGTGCACGATTCAGTAAACTTTTTATTGGCAGACATGACGAAAGTAACACGCATGATAAGAATGGAAAATAATGAAAAAGTATTCAGTATGGATGAGAGAAAGTCTCAAACACCACGCGCTCCCGAATTTTTTAATATACCTCTAATTCCACTTGGAAATTAAAATTTTTACAAACGTGATTGCGTTTTAAAAGTGGTAATTTTTACTATTTCATTTATTATTTTACCAAAAAGTATTAAAACTAGCCCAGTAAACTGACATTCAAATTTTAAACAAACTACTTTTTTTCTACTTATGATAATAAACAAAAACATACACAATTTGTAAAAGCATTCACGTTTTTAAAATTGAATGATTTTGGGAAGAAGCAATTACCTAATTTTTATAGAAACACTTTCAATTGCATCAAGAATTACAGGATAATGTGAGCATTTCGCTTTGAAAGCATTGTACACACATGTTTGAATGAAGACAGCCTATATTTAGCGCTTCCGTTACATTACTCAGCATTCTACATTACAATTATCAAACCATAACGTTATAATTTTTACATGCTCACTTTTGATAAATTACATAATTTGTATAATTTGATGTACTCATTAATTATTAGGAATACTACTTTATATATCATGCTGAAATTCGTTTAATTTACAAAATTAAATCTTCACATTTATATATTTTGCATATCTATGATTAACTGCAATTTCTAAGTGCATTATTACTTCACTAAAAAAATTCCAAATCAATGTAGTAGAACTCGTTTTATATTAAAATTAACTGTAATGACATGGATGCAGTTTTACATATTAAAATTGGTTAAGATTTACAAATTAAACGCTTAATTATGTTATCTCAAAGTGTGCATAAATCTAGAAACGCGCATTGTTTATATGAACGTTATCAGTTTTAAATAATATATGCAAATGATATTGTTTTATTTACGAAATAACCTATCATTTAAAAATTGATGAAATATTTTTTATTAAATAAAACTATCTACAGTGTGTCCGAGATTCAGCATGCATGTATTGCTATATTCGTTAATATTGAAGATAGAATGTCGGTTAAATGGGGAAAGTTTTAGAGAATTTTATGGCTATCATCATGGTAAAGTCAGATTTGAAGTAACTTTTTTGTTTTGAAATAATTGAAGAAAACAAAATTGTGCATTTTCTACTACCCCTGTAGCTCTTTTATTTGAAGTCTGACAACATTTTGATTTGTACATTATTATGACACTTTTAAAAGCCAATTTTAAAAAAGTACCAAAATTTATCTACAGTCATTTGTTTTTGAAATACATACACTAACTATTGTTTTCATATGGACGCCATCTTGGATTTTTACATTATCGAATAGTATTTTTATCACCTTTTCAGCGATGTATCACATGATACGAGAACTCTCAAAATTTAAACCCTTGCTAATTTATCTGTTTTACTTACAAAATTTAATACATTTCTAACTTTTGTTTTGGACGCTATTTGGATTTTTACATTATCGAATAGTGGATTTTAACACCTCTTCTACAATGTATTACATGATATGAAAATGTGTGTAGAGGGACATATCGAGCATGTTTTATGATAGTTACCATTGTCGGTTTTGTTTTTATTTTAGTTATTAGAAATTACAATAATTAGGAATCTAATTGTATAAATTTTTCATTTATTAATCCATGCCTTCTCAAGGCCTACTATTTCAATTTTATATCTTTTAAATTTTTGATAGTTGAAGTAAATTCTCGTATCATGTGATACATCGCTGAAAAGGTGATAAAAATACTATTCGATAATGTAAAAATCCAAGATGGCGTCCATAGGAAAAACAATAGTTAGTGTATGTATTTCAAAACAAATGACTGTAGATAAATTTTGGTACTTTTTAAAATTGTCTTAAAGTTATAATAATGTACAAATCAAAATGTTGTCAGACTTCAAATATAAAGAGCTACATGGGTAGTAGAAATGCACAATTTTGTTTTTTCAATTATTTCAAAACAAAAAGTTACTTCAAATCTCACTTTACCATGATGATAGCCATAAAATTTCTAAAACTTTCCCATTTAACGACATTCTATCTTCAATATTAACGAATATAGAAACATATGCTGAATCTCGACACATGCATACACTGTTCCGGAAATCGGTGTACTCATTATACTTATAATCCATTCACGATGTCTTAGTCTTATAGCAAAAATATTTCACTTTTACACAATCATTTCAGTGTTGCATTTACAATATAAACTATCATTTAAAAATTATGAGAATTATGAGAGTAACAAGTTGTATTAAAAATGTTAAATGTCTACACTGTTTACACAAAAAATTCGAGATATATAAAATTATATGTATATTTCCAATAATACACTGGAATTGAACTGGAATTGAATATATCTTATTTTTTATGCTTTAAAATGCATTTTAATATCTTTTTTGAGGTTGTTTCAAATGAAAATTTTAACACTTAATCTTTTCTTCACTTGCAACTTCGACTTAACTGTATATATATATATATATATATATATATATATATATATATATATATATAGTGTGTGTGTGTGTGTGTGGTAAGGACATTTAATGAAAAATAAAGTATAAAAAAAATTTATTAAAACAATTACAAAACTACTTAGTACCTAATTATAAACTAACTTAAATGTTTAAACTATCTAATATTCTTAATGCATTGTGCGTATTTTTAATGTTCTGCCGCACAATTTGTAAATTGTTATTGGCTACAGCCAACTCTATTTAATCGTTTCACTTTTGCCGCTTCCGATTTTTCTGAGTTAATATGTGGATAAAATGTTCTGTAGCCACCTAACATTTTTTATTTTAAATTGCTGCAAGTCTGTAGGATCCTGATATATTGCTTGTGATGGTGGTGAATCCACTGGTAGAACTATTTCTAAATTTCTTCCTCCATATTGAAGGAGTGTAGGTGGCTGCTATGTTGGTGGTTTTGAAGCTGCAATTCCTCCATATTAGAGGATTGTTGGTGGCTGCGGTGGTGGTGGAGAAGCTGCAACTGTGGTTCCGGCCGTGATGCTACAAAATAATTGGTTTGATTAATAATATATTTACCAAGTAAAACAATAAATTAATCAAGGAATACTTACTTTTCACAGAACCTTACAAAATCGCCATCCTTTACATCACTGTCTCTCTTTTCATCTACAAGTGGCTCAACGGGTTCTACTTGTTTCGTCCCCACACTAATACATCTTGCAGTATGTTGGTTTCTTCTTTTGTAGTGACAGTTTTGATCTTTTGTTGTTTGATTCCATTTTTGTCAGTATGATATGTATGTAACGACTGAATATTGAAATAAAATGTTAAGCGTATATACATGTATATCTGTTAACGTGTACAAAATTGCTAACAAGTAGAAGTGGTTAGTATTGACCTGTGCAAGCAAAGATGATGAATGCAGCATAATCGAGACATGAGAAAATATTTTATATGATGTCAGCAAGCGTCCTGTAAAGATAATAAAAGAAGTGCAATGTATGCGTCTGTTTGAAGCTCTTGCAACGTAATCTAAGTCGTGTGACAGTGTTCCACAATCATAAGTAGCAGACGTGGGAAACTATTTCTTGTGATATCAGCAATAGATATTCTCACTAAAGAAAGTGCAATGTATGCATCTGTCTGAATCTCTTGCAACGTAATCCAAAGCGTGTGAAAGTATTCCACAATCATAAGTAGCAGACGTGGGAAACTATTTCTTCTGATGTCAGCAATAGACTATATAAGAAGATAAATAGCAGTTTTATACCAGTCAGTATATTGCACTAGTAACAAGAATTTTAATTGTAAACCTAAAGTACTTCTTTAGTTATAATAAATATTTGCTACAAGTCCTTTATTATTGCATAATCGACAGCGTGTGCTTCATATTTTCGCATTGTAGATGCAGTTTTGAAGGTAACTATGAGTGAGGTTATACCAAATAGTAGTGATAGTATTAATTTAACAAGACGTATTATTCCATTGTTAAAAACCAAAAATGAATTTGTAAAGCACATCCGTATAATTAACACTAATATTAAGCTATTGCAAGATATAATTCAAAATAAAATTTATTTAGAGGTAATTGCAAATTTGCTTAGCTCGAAAGCAATTTATCTTTGTTACAGTGTTATCTGGTGAGATTAAACGGTTAAAGAACGCTTCAGAGATAACAGGTAGTGGAATTGCCACTAAAAAACGTACACGCAAATTAGGTTGGTACTCTCTAGATTCATGCTTTAATGGTAGATTACTTACGGGAATTATAGTCAATATAGCAAACATCAAGGACCCTCTTATTTTTTTACAAATTGCATACAATAGTTTTGCATGAAAGGTTAAATTAATGCTAAGACATTCGATGCTAAAGGTGAATGTCCCTTTAGCCTACAATTATATGCACCCTCAAAATCATGTTATCGAGTTAAAGACTTTTGTCATAAAAAATTATGTCATCGCTATTGCGACCAATTTACGTGAGTGGTATAATGAAAATGTTTATTATGAACTACAAAAAATTAGAGGAGTTACCCGAGAGGAATTCCGGTTGGGCATTACACGAAGTGTTACATTTAAAGGTGAATATTAATAGCTATGTTCCACTTAGAGGTGGTCTTTCAACTTACGTTGAAGTTCCCTCATTCATAGCATTAAAGCATGCGGTAGCGAATGTTAAAAAAGACGACGAGTATTGATTCCTGTGGGCTCTTGTTTCAGCGTTATATCCCGCGAAACGTAATACCGGAAGAGTTCACAGTTATCCTCATTTTAGAAATGTTTTGATTTGATTAAAAAGTTAGAGACCATAACAATTTTACTGGAGTATTTAGGGGAGCATAACATCAGAATTGTAACCTAACTATAAGACTACATTCTACTGGTCGTGTTTCCTAATTTGTCAGGTTATGATTATCATTTCTTCATTAGAGAATTGGCTACTGTTCCCGGCTCGATTTCACTGTTCCCCATAAACAAAGAAAAATATATCTTTCACGAAAGTAATAGAAGGCACTAAAATTAAGTTTAGATTTATGGACTCTTTCAGATTTATGAGTAGTAGTAATGAAAGGTTGTCAGACAATTTAGAAAATAGAAAAAATGATTACCCGTGCTAATTATAACAATGATGAAGAATTTTCACTACTAGTTTGCAAATGAATATATTGATACTTGGGATAAATTAAACGAGACCAGGAAACGTTTTTCAGTCATCTTACTAATGAGGGAATCAATGATGCGAGTTTTGCGCATGCGGTTAATACTTGAGCAGATTTAGTATTGAATCGTTAGGGAATACTCAGATTGTATCTAAAACGGACGTTCTGCTTTTAGCTGACATTGTCAAAATTTTCGACAAACTCTGCACTATTATACACCCCGGTTTAGCATGTGATGCTATGATTAAAATTACGCAAGTAAAAACTATTTACCGATATCGATATGCTAATGTTTAGTGAAAGGGGAATTAGAGGCGATGTAGCTCAACGTTCTAATCGGTATGTTAAAGCTAACAATAAGTACATAGGAGGAAAATTTGATCCCACTTCCGAAAGTGTGTATTTAATTTACTACTACGTAAATAACTTCTATGGGGCTCCATGTCAGAATTTCTATCATTTGGCGATTTTCTTTTGCGGATGAAGCTAATTTTGAAACTTTGGATTACATGAGAGTTATAGTGATCTACCATTGGCATCCGAACATATGGTTCCAGCCGTACCTGATGCAAATTCTAAAATTAAAAATTATTGCTTACATTGTATCCAAAACGTAATTATGTAATTCATTACAGAAATTTGAAAGTATATTTAAAATATGGATTAAAGTTGGTAAAAGTACGTCGTATATTACGTTTTAAACAATCACCGTGGTTAAAAAATATATCGATTTAAATACCACCATGCGCCAGCAATCTCAAAATTAATCTGACAAAAATTTCTATAAATTAATGATTAATAGTGTTTTGGGAAACTGAAGGAAAATGTACGTAAATATAATGATATATGTTTAGTAACAAAATGGGATATCAACATTTGATAAGATCAAAGAAACATGATGTGTTTACCATCAAACAAAATAAAGTAATACTTAATCCTTAAGATGATAAACGATTAGTAAGTTTTAATTTCACTGATACTAGACCTTGGGGATTTAACTATTCATCTTCTGTTTCAGAAAACAATTCATTATGAGTAGTATTGAAAACGAATTGCAGGAAGAACTGCAGTACAGTGGTGATCAAATCTATAGAAAGTACATGAAGCGTTCTTTGATGGGAAAGTCCTCTCTCGAAAGCTATTTATTTGTACTGAATATATTGCAATATATTGTTGTTCCTGATGAGTGTTCTAACTGGGGTGCTATAAATTCAAAATGTATAAATGAAGTTATTATTAAGACATTATTTGATAAAAAATTAACTTAGACAATGCCATTAAAAGTTTTATGAAATTGTGTATTAATAAAGGTTACAATTCATTAACTATTAATGAAATAGATATAATCTTGGACGATATAAATTTACTTGACGACATGCCGCTTAAGATGTGTTATACAATTTATTATGGGGTGATGATTCAACAAATGTTAAATATGGCTTAAATGTTAAATCTCTAAAATAGTAGTTCTACTTATAAAGACACTTTATCCATTATAACTGAATGTATTGAGAAAGCGGCATATTATGCTAATTACAAGTGCCTTGATATTTGATTGAAATATTATTAAAACAAAACATCAAATATAAGTTTCAACCATGGAAAAACGATGAACATCACAAAACTTTCAACTGAATATTAGAAAACATTCATAAAGGTGAAACAAATGCAAATTACGTCTTAGGATGGACCTGTGGGCCAGATTCAGGAATATGGCCCTCAAGTAATTTAAATGATTATAAAAGTAGGTACTTTAGGTTTACTATATAAGATAATGAAATTTTAATAAAACATTTTTATGTAATATTTAGTGAACTAAAATAAAATACAATTTTTTTTATGTGTGTGTTTTATTTCACCTAAGAGCTATATCTTTTGATACAAACTATATAACTAATATAAGTAATTTATTTCACAAATTGCAAGTTAAATGGCTAGATATAAAACAATATCGTCTTTATTTATCCATGATTTTCATCCAAACCCCACCACTTTACGAATAACTTAATCTTGGAGCGAAGCACTTTTTCTACTAGACACACATCGGGATTCTTAGTTTTCTGTAATTCATGTTCTTAGGGGTTTTATAACTCTCCCAGTACAGGTTTTCCTTTCACGTCTTCCAACATGTACGTAGTGGGGTTAGTAATGCGAACGTTCACAATCTTAAATAGTTTATTAGACCAATTGCGTGTATATCCCTTGGCAAAAATACTTTTAAATTTACTGATTCGTACTATGGCACCCACACAATATCGATTCATATCGAATTTTTTTATGTGAGTGTAACCCTCTAGCTTTATATCATTACCAACATCTTTAAGCTTCATTCCGGTAGATCTATGCTTACGACTGTTATAATCCATGGTTATGGTATCAATTGTATCAATCCATTTATAGTTACCTTGTAGGCTAAACGTCTTATATAGAGCACACTTTATGGTTCGGATAACACGTTCCACAGTTGCTGCCTTGTTTGTGCTATAGGTTGAGTAATGATTGACTCTATAACGCTGCATTAGTTTAGTAAAATGTTCATTGTAGAATTCTTTTCCTTCATCTGTTTGCAAATTTTTAGGTTTCTGACCTTGTTTGAAGATTGTTTGCATGGCCTTGGTAACTTCGTTGCCTGTTTTCGTTTTTAATCCTTTAGTCCACAAGTATTTCTAAAAACAGTCGGTAACCACTAATATATACTTATAGCCCTTATTTTGTTTGGCGTATGTGTTAAATTCAACTAAATCTGCTTGCCATATGTCATCAAAACCTTTAATTATTGTACGCCTTCGTTTAAAATTGTTTCGTGCAGGTTTGTGCACATGTAGTGGACATGTAGTTTTCACATCTTCACATCGCAGTAGATTATTTAGTATGGCTTATTTAACGAAAGCCATTCGCATTGAGATGTTAATGTTGATCGGATATGGTGACCGAAGTCGCACTCAAGCTGAGGTACTTGAATTATTTCAAGCAAATCATCCAGATTTACCGCGGCTTTCTCAAGGCACAATTAGCAAAATAGAAAGGCGCTATAGAGAAATGGGTTATGTCAGAAATCTGCCAAGGCGAAGAAGAGAGGTAGTTGACGAAAATACAAAGCTGAACGTTTCGTTGGCTATTCAAGAAAACCCCATCATTTCGGCACGGCAATTAGCGCGCGATAATGAGGTCAGTTATAAATTTTTTTTTAAAGGGTTTTATAAATTGCAAAGATGCACCCTTACAACATGCAAATGCTACAAGAATTGAATGAGGAAGATCGAGACCGACGAATTGAGTTTTGTGAACGAATGATGGACTTCATTGACCATGGTCACACTCAGTTGGAATGGATTCTCTTTTCGGATGAATGCACTTTCTCTTTGCGTAGTGAAGTGAATCGTCACAATTGTCGTCCCACATCCCCCATTGGATGCGGAAACTCACACGCAACATCCCCAAAAATTAAACGTATGTGCTGGGATTATTGGAGATCTAGTGGTAGGGCCATTTTTTTCTGAATGGTAATCTTGGTGGGCAGTTATATCCTTCTATGCTCATGGATGACCTGCTCCCAAATTGAAGGGGTCTAAATAACAATCCAAATGACTTGGATGAGGGAATTTGGTTTCAGCAAGATGCTGCTTCACCGTACTATGCATTGCCAGTACGGAACTATTTAAATCAAATTTTTACAAATAGAGGGATCGGTCGAAGAGGTGCACTTGAATAGTCCCACGATCTCCGGATCTTAACCCCCTTGACTTTTATTTATGGGGACATTTGAAGAGTAAGGTTTATGCTACATTACCGACCGACCTTCAGGATCTGAGGAACAGAATTACTGCAGAAATAATAAATATTCCACAAGACATGTTTCAAAACGTGAGAAATGGTTTTTATCACCGATTGGGTCTTTGTCAAGAAACAAATGGACACCATTTTGAACATCTCTGAAGTTATCAGTGTACCCCATAAGAAAAGATTTTTTTGCAGAGAAGTCGTTAAATCGTAGTTTAGTTCTCAAAGGAAACTTCCTTTGATAAGAGAGTGCGTTTATTTGTTTATTATTTTTGATTTTGATTTTTTTGTTCAACAAAACAATGCTTAAAATTTTGAGAAAATAAATACTGCGTTGTATTCCTCCTAATACAAGATTTCACACGGTGTTTCATTTGACCTACCCTTACATTTGAAAAAAAAGTTAGGGGTGGCTTTACCCCTGGGAGTGGATATATTGAGAAACTGTAGCCCCATATTGAGGGTTGGAAACAATTATACAGAATTGGAGATCCATTGCCTTATTCATTTGATTCTCAAAATAAATACTGTAAGCTCTTCGGAGTTTTCGATCTTTGCAAATAAATAGCTAATCAATTTAAGATGTTTGTAATCGTTTAGGGCAGATATGCCGAAAAACTTTATTTATTCACTAATTTCGTTAGGAAAACGTTTTCGTTTTGGCGAGGAAACGGCAAAATGTGTTGATTTGCTGGGAAAGAACGAAATTATATGGTTTTAGGACGTTCTTTGAAGCTAGAGATGACAAAATACATTATTTATGTACCAATTTGTTAAAGCAACGGCCAAATGCATTGCTTATTTAAGCAAGAATGAACTTTCATGACTTTATGTGCATAGGAATTTCGATAAAAAAAACATATTTGCTGGGTGGGTAATAACGAGCTTTTTTGGCATTAGAATGTTGCTCATTGGAGGATAAAAATACCTGTTGGCCTGTTTATGACTACAGGTATCTAAACACTATTTACCAATTTCGTTGGAGAAACGACCAAAACCATTGCCCGGATGCAAATAACCCATTATTCGTGAATAAACATGCCCAAAGAGATTCTTTATATACCAATTGATGGGTGAATGTAAAACTCATGGCGTGGATAGGTAAAAACTAACTGTTTAGGTTTCACGGTGTTGGCCATTATTTAGAGACAAACATGGCCAATAACATTATAGACCATTGTCATATGCATAGTAAAATGACTAACAAAATTTTTTTTATAAGCCCACCAGTATGACTTTACCTTCCTAGAATTCAAAACCGAAAGAGCCGTAACTAACCACACCCAGACCAGTTTCGTCATTATTTTGACTCATCAGGAGCGAGTAGATCTGTCTAGGCACATCTCGATTTTGAACTATATAACTTGCGCTTATAATAAATTTCTGGTTAATCGTTTTCATATACTGACTTATTTTTGAGAAATATTTTTTATTTCATATGCATAGTATTTTTATAAATTGCTTTTTAAAATGATAAAAGGACATTCCATTATGCAACATACATTTAACTATTTTAACTGATTTCAATATTAAACGATAATTCGTTTTAGAAAATGTCTCCGGATTTTTGAGTTCCTTTGGCGTAACTACAGTTTTCGCTACTTTTGGAGTGAATCCCATTGCAAGTCAATGCTCTTCTTGTGCACTGCTTTGCATGTCAATAAGGCTTTTGTGGGCCTATCTGCTTAGGATGTGTACTTTTATAATTTTGTGGCTGGTGAAGCTACTAGAAGCTTTTCATGCTTAAATACGAACGTATGTGATGCCATTTCATTTAATGACGCACGCCCATAGCCAATCTGACAAACTCAGGGTTTTTAGAGGCTATAATTTTCTGCTATTTTTCATGGAGGTGAAATCACCCATGTACAACGTACCATCACGTGAGCTTGTAATTACAGTAACAGTGTCTTCTAGTGTACTAATACATTCAGTAGAGAAAACTAAATGGTTTCTACTTAATAAAAACAAAAAGAAGTAATGACTTATTTGACAAAATTTTAACAATCTAATCTTCAGGGAACCTTCAAGTTTGTTTGAAAATAAAGCGGTGGGCGATTGAACAAAGGATTGCTTGTGTAGAGCATTTTATTAGAACGAACTCCATTATTCAAACTTAGAGGTGGTTTCGACAACAGTTAAATTTTCCAGTGCCCCCAAATTACAGGAACTGAATTGAAGAAAATTCCAATCAACCCGTACTACGTTTATCACAGCAAGTAAGAATTTCACGTGAGTCGGTAAGAAAAATCTTAAAGAAAGATTTACTCTTTCGACCTTACAAATGACAAAAGCCCAAAAACTTCTACCAATAGATCGAAACTCGCGTTTAGAATTCAGTCGATGGATTTTGGGCCGAGGGAATAATTTTTTAAACGAAATAACTATGAGTGACGAAGCACATTTTCAATTGCATGGGGAGAAGAACAAACAAAATTTACGTTACTGGTCTGCTAAAAACCCACAAGTTATATTCGTGAAATATGCTCAGCTGAAGTATTGGGACCGTATCCTTTTGAAGATGAAATGGAAAACCCAGTAGTTGTTAAAAGTGAACATTATGTGGGGCTGCTACAAACGTTCCTAATGGATGCCATCGCTCAACTCCGATTACCAATAAACGATATGCGGTATCAGGAAGATGGTGCAAGGCCTCATGTATCCAACATGTATATGGGGGTGTTACGCGAGGTGTTTCATGGTCGTCTGATTTCCCAGCGTGGGATCAATTGTGGCCTCCTCGCTCTCCGGATTTGTCGAATTTGTATCATTTCTTATGGGGTCATGTTAAATTTAAAATTTATCAGAACCGACCTGAAACCCTGGAAGACTTAAAATGAAACATTCGACTCGCAATTAGTGAGATTTTGCCAAAAATGTGCCAGCGTGCAATACGTTCATTGTTGCATCGATCTCAGTCATGCATCGAAGCAAACGGAGGTCATCTCATCGATGTAATTTTTAAGTATTAATTGTTAATTTAGGATTAAGCATTTAACTTATTCAACTTTAGATTTTACTCTACAATGTTGAATAAAATATTAGGTGTCCAACTTATTTCGTTTTTGATCATTTCAGTTTAAAATCAGGTCCCTTTATAAGCAGGCCGACAAGAAAATCACTCTTTTAAAAGGAATCCATGCCAGCAAAGCATTCGTAATCCTTGAACGAAACCATTCATAAAATGTATTAGTGGTGTATTTTAATTTCTTATTCAAAACAAATCGAAACGTAAATTATAGTTACCTTCTGAATAAATTGAACTGTACTTCGCGGAACCTATTATTATTTTACCGTTAGAATAAAATTTATAATATAATTACTAAAAAACTCAACTTCAAAACCTTAAAATGTTGTAAATTACAAAGGTAAAATACTAAAAGATTGCAAAAATTGTTAATGGGAAATGTTGGTTATTAAAAATCAAGGTTTAAAAATATTATTAACTATATACTTGGAATCTTCTCACCGTATTACTGAATGATGCATACATTAATTCTAATTTAAACTTATTGTTTACTATACCAAATTACATCCTACATTTATACAGGATGTAACCAGAATGGTGGGCTGTATATATACGCAAGCGCCCACTACGATTTAAAAGTAAGCGAAAAGGTTTATATAAACATATGTTCTACTACAGCTCGTTGCCACGTTATACCAGTGAATACAAAATATTAATTCAAGGGTTACACGTATTTAAGCCAACTAGAAATTTTTGATACAGTGGGGCAGTCAATGATCTAACGAACTGTGCTGCCTGATCATACCTGTCTATTAGCTCATTACAAAACCATCAAAAAAATACATTCTTACATTGTATCGCAGCGGAATCAATGTTCTATTATAACATAATTTTGCTCTGGTAACAAGGAACCAACTTCCTTTCTACTTCCAAGGCTTTTGTGTATTATGATTACGGCAAAGTAAACTTCCTACAGTAAACATTAAAACTAAAAATTATCCGTAGCAATTCTGACCCAATTAACATAGATATAAACGTCAATAATTACGCACAGCGACCATTACTTCTAGAATCATCGATATGAATCTCCACAATTTTCGTCCTATGTTCCGTTTTGAACAGTAACAATAAATTATAGGAATCCATTCCTTTAAAGAAGTGCAGAATTAATTACTTTATCAGTGCAGTTATAACCAAGTATTTCGCCTTTGTGGAAAATAGCGCAGCTGTTCTTAGTTTTCATGAGTCCCAAGATACTGAACTACCAGATAATAATGCATAATATCTTGTATAGGAACTTTAAATTAGGAAACTTACTTCAATCTGCATCAACATTTCCTTTTATTTCATATCCATACGGTTTGTATAAGAATGCACAGTTGACAAATCACCATTTAAGGGTGGTAAGTAGCCTACTGCGCTCGAGTGTCGTAATTTACACGAGTGGGTAATAGGCATTACCACCCGAGTTGTGTACTATGGTTTTTCTACTCCTATAGAGTATAAGAACAGTGACGTAAGAGTAATATGTAACTACGACTCATTAAGATTCTTTTGACCTTTGAATATTGTAATGAACGATCCTATAAAAATAAATTATTGTATACATATATTACAGAATTGTATGATTTATTTCAATTACCACGTTAAGAGTTCGAAAAATTTGAATTAAAATAAATAGAACCAATTAGCGCCACTGGTTTTATTAGTTATTCTACCTTCAAATTAATCAAATTAACCTCACTTTTTGTATGGTTAACGGCGAAATGAAATTTTATTTTATTAACAGAAGTTATTGCACTAAAGTTGTTGAAGCCAACTTCAATTTTGTTTATATAGGATAACTAGTTAAAGTTTGTAATTTGCATTCAATTTTCTGCATGAACGAATTAACATTCGACTAAATTTAAAATTCTAGTAAGATGTACACCTGCTCGTTGGCAGGTAAGAACCATTTAATTGTTGTTGATTAACCTAACGGGGAACAAGCTACCTATCTTATATAAGTTTCACAAACATTTTTAAGTTAAGTCATGTCATGATAATGTAGCTCGACTGTTAAAGCGTAACATGTAATTCAATAAACGGTGTAAAACCTGTATCGTAGTTATTATTAAGTGTGAGCAATGAGCTACGCAACAAAAGTAATAATAAACTTAAATGTACTACACACTGTAATTTATAGGTGGTACTGATATATTTTAGTATTTCAAACTTGAAGTCTATTGAAATTTTTCAGTTTACAATAATGGACAAGTAAATGACTTTGAGGTGAGCTTTAATGTTGACACTGCTGTCAATATATTCTACGTATTAAATTGTACTGGCAGTTAAGGCTTTATTCAACACAGAATTGTCAAATTGACTATTTTGCAACGTTTTATGATTTGTGCCATTTAAGTCAGTATATTACCACTTGCATGATTAGAATGGCGGTGGAAGTAATACCACAAATTAAAATAACCAAAATGTTACATTACAATTGAAAATGTGTTTAATATGCCTTCTACAATAAATACTGTGGACATCCTACCTACGTCATTTATGAAATTATTAATATATTTAAAGTTAGTTTAATTTCAATTAATATAACAAAAAGTTATAGAAACTAACATTATAAATAATTAATGTACCTAAAGTATGTAGATACTTATTTATATTATTATAAGCTTTGTTATGAACGAATAAGTCCAAAAGTAAATATGTAATTAAAAATAACAAAATTACTTATTTTTAATGTTTTCAAAATAACTAGTCATAAGCTATATTATATTGTTTAATATTTGGTTTAAATTTTTATAGCATGAAGATTAATGTAAGAAACTGCTAGATTAAATCTTATCCAAGGTTATCTATATAACTTATTCTTATATACTAAATCAATACACTGCACTTCAATACAACATGATAATCATTAATGTCATTATCGAATATAGTGTTTAATCTAAAATATACGTAGTGTGAAACAAGTCATTTTGATACATCATAAGGTTCTGTTTTATACTTGGGACACATTGGCAAATTGGACAACTATCATTGATTCTCTAAAATTATTAATCTACTAAATGTTCAATGTATCAAATAATCCTGCACCATCGATAACGGAATTTACGATGTTATTTCATTCACTTTTCTAAAATAAAGATTAGAATTTAGTGGAGTGACAATATGCATGGTGCTTTAAAGTTTGCTTTAAATAACGATATCAATACATGTTTATCTATATTCACATTTTACAAAGCAACAATTAAGTGAGTTGAAGGTGTATTGCTAAATTAATAGAACAAATCGTTGAACTCCCAATTAAGTTGTTACTAAACCAATAGAGTAATTACAAGGTATGAAAAACGATTATTCGGTAAGCCATGACTTATAATAAGCTAGAAAGAAACCCAATAACCATTATATGATAGAGAGACATAACTTTACTCGAATGTTGCCACTTGTACATATATTGCATGTAGGCTCAAATTTTAATATGAACGTACTTAAATCTTTTCAACATAGCTTCAACATTTCTAAGCGAAAGCATAAGCAATTAAGATGATGTTGAAATAGTCGTGTTTTTAAACTATTAAGTAAATACTTTACACTTAAACATTAAATTATATACCTCAAACATCAAAGTTTATTGTAATTGAATTTATGACATGGTTCGATTACTACTTGTAGGAAGTAACCAAGAAAAAACTTACGAGAGCTACAGAACAAGAACATATAACATTTACATTGATACGAGTAGTATAACTTAAGTTGAAAAGGTTTAACTTTAGCATTATAAGTTCTTATTGACAAAACCAACTATTTTAAAATGAACAGAATACACTTTTTCAAAACTCTAACTTTGTAAGATGTTTCTGAAAGGACCTTTCGCAAGGTAATAATCCCCAATACTTGTGATCAAGATTCAGTATCTGGTGTTTTCGTAACATTTCTTGGTGTGATGCTGTATTAAAGAAGTCTGTAGTTTTACACGAAGTTCGTCACAAATTGTTTAGCATGTTCATGCTTGTGCCCATATGTATCCCCAAACAAAAAAGTCGTTCGACGCGATATCAGGGGAGCGAGGAGGATATTTAATAGTACCTTTTCCACTAATAATACGGTTAGGGAACGTAGTTGCCAAACACTGTTGAACTTTTATTGCAGTATGAGCAGGACAGGCCATCTTCTTGGTACCAAATACCATCAAAATTTATATTGAGGCGCTAAACAGCAAGAACTATCTGGTTTCTAAACAGTTCTAAGTATTTGTCCGCATTCAAGTTTTCGTTGATAAAAATTGGAGCAATTATGGAATTGCCAAAAATTCCTGCCCACACATTAACTTTTTGGGGTTATTGTGACCGGTGAGGAAAATGCTAATGAGTTTGTTTTCCCGAGAGTAATCAACAGCGACAGACAGATGGTAAAGGCCATATAAGTTAGAAGAACACTCGTCGGTAAACAAAATATTTTCAATAACGCTTTAGTTTTCATGATGATGATATTCTGGAAAAAATTCTTGCGTAGTTTGTAACTTATAGCAACGGTATTTATTCCTTTTCAAGATATTGCGAACTGTTCTTGGTTCAATATTCATTTCTTCAGCAATTTTTGCACTATTGCACGGGAAATTAGTTTCTGCTCAACTACACACTGCAATTTCTTGGAGTTTGCGCTCTTCGTTTAAGTTACGACCAGGATGCTCACCATCATTACCATCAATGCTACTGCATTTTCTGCAATTATTTAAACATCCACATCATTCAAATTTACAAACAGTACTCATAATCGTACTTTCTGGTGGAATTGGTCTGATTTCAAAGGAAAAAGCAAACCTGCCCATTATTTCTTGTGCAGTGCTTCCTGAATAATACCATTTAAGAATCTGTATTTTTTCGTCACTGGAATACATGGGTATTGTGTCGGACTTGCCAAAACACTGATTTTCAATTCTCGTTGACAGTAGCATTTAAATGTGTCATTGATATTAGCCTACTCAAAACACGCATGTATGGCATCAGCGCTTTTAGTTTGTTGTGTATTCTATCTCACTTAGCACGTGAACTGGTTGTACTGTCTTTGTTTTACTTATTATAAGTCAGACCCGCGATAATATTTTTCTAAACCTGTATATGTGCTCTATACCGCAAAACCACATTAAAAAGTGTATTTTACAAAATATTAATGATCACCATACAATTGTAATAATACGTAATCATTTTTTGACATTGAAATACATACCAAACAACACATTGAGGTTAACTCAGTAAAACTAAACTACTGCAGGGTTACCAAACTAATAAGCTTTAATTTTCCGTTAACTCTTTAAGTCAGTGTGTATACCGGGTGGTGAATGAACGGACGCACCATAGAAAATCCACTGGGAAATTATAGACTCTCAAATTTCTGCTTCCCTAATTATTTTGGGTAAAAACTCTACAGGAACTTTTCTTTAAAAAATTGAATTCTCTATCAGATGAAACTATTAAAAATATTTTAGGCTAATTTCAAAAATTGCAAAAACTATGTACCCATTCCTGCTCAGCATCAGAACAGCAATGAAATGTCAAAAGACCCAATCTTTCAAACGTCAAACTATCTAAATAATCAATGCACAAAAACAGGTTAATAGACAAAAGTAGATTTAATTGTCTAAAAAATTAATCAAAACTATTTATTGGAAGAATTACTGTCAAATTTGAAAATAGTGGAATTGTGACAAAAAAATGACAAAGAAATGTGTTTAAATATGAAAATAGTACAAATGTATTAACTGCAGTTGTTGAAAATCTTAGTATAAATATTAATAATAATTAACAAAAATTATAGCAAATGCTCAAATAAGCCACCGTTTTGCGCTAAGCAATGTCCTTATCTATCATAAAACTCTTTTCTAACATTGGCAACAATGCGAGGCGTTATTTGCGAGCATTCTTCGCTGATGCGTGTCTTTAAAGCCTGTAAATCTGCGTACCTTTCAGAAGTAAATATTTTAGATTTTAAATATCCCCAGAGATAATAGTCATTTGGTGTAAGATTTCTAGATCTTGGAAGGTACTTAATCGCACAATTTGGTCCTATTACACAGCCATTAAAACAATTATTAATAAAGTTTTTAACTTCTCGGCTGTTGTGAGCATTTAAAACCAAATTTCTTCTTCCTCGGGAGCTACTTCTGGTAGAGCCGGTAAAATTTGCTCTTACAGCAAATTCAAAAATCCTACCCGCGTCTAGAATTTCCTCATCAAAAAATGGTCCAATAATATGTTGTCCGAATATTCCTACCCAAACATTAATTTTTTGACGTTATTGAAAACTTATACTAGGATTTTCAACAACTGCAGCTAATACATTTGTAGTATTTTTATTTTAAAACACGTTTCTTTGAATATTGGGTTCATAATTTTTGGCGCATTTACACAAATGAAGCACCCTTCCACTATTTTCAAATTTGGTAATAATTCTTCCAGTAGTAGTATGGCTCGGAATCGGACGGTTTGGATATTTCGCGCTAAATAAGGCACTTGCTGTGCGCGTCCTGTTACCGGAATAACACACTTTTACAATTTCTATTCTTTCTGAAACGATGTACGACATTTTTAAAATCTATTATTATGATTACAGACTGATAACATGAAAGTACTTATAATTTTGAAAGGTAACGTCATCCTGACATTTCATTGTTGTCCTGTTGCTGTGTAGGAATGGTTCACAATTTTTGAAATTAGTGTAAGGTGCAAAATGTTTTTAATAGTTTCATCTGATAGAGAATTCAATTCTTTAAAGAAAAGTTTCTGTACAGTATTTACTTAAAATAATTAGGGAAGCAGGAATTCGAGAGTTTATGATTCCCCATTGGGATTCCTATGGTGCGTCCGACCATTCACCACCCGTTATATATATATATATATATATATATATATATATATATATATATATATACTGGCTTTAACTCTTGTTTGCATAAAGATAATTGTACCTTTTTCTCCGATCAATACAACATGTGCAAACATATTCATCTTTTGTGTACGTCACTAGTAAATGGAGTACAACCGCAACTACCAGCCAATTATTACCTGACTTTTAAAAGATCTATTTTTGTTTAAATCGTTAATGGTTAACATTTATACTATGAACCTTATACTTAATTCAATGTTTATATTGATCAAATTATTAAGTGTTTTTTCTTGTGATACAGGGAGACGAATTCACGAGATTATTCTTGATTAAACGGTATTTCCATTTTCATTTTAAGATTTGTGGTGTTGGCTGCTTTTATATTATATTTGTTTCTATTCGAGTTGATTATCGATACTTATACTTTTCTTTTGTTTTTGCATGCAACATATTTTTTCCATCAACCAGTAGTTCATGAACTTCAAATTAAATTGAAAAAACTTGTTAGTGTGTTCAAAGAAAACGACAAAAAAATATGTTTGGTTTTGGTAAAAATTTCCAAAGGTGGGTACATTCTTAACTCGTTCGTTGTCATGAGCATCACCGGTGATGCTCAAAAATAATTCCTTGCTGGAATAGCTTGTAACTTCGTAATGGCCTACTAGAAAGACCCTATAAATGATGGTATGTCGCAAAACTGTCAGCGACATCCGGTGTTACTCGTGTGAAGCTGTCAATTCAGATTTTTGCTAGGCGCTAATTAATGAAAAAAACTTGTTTTGATATAAATATTAGACGAAAACAAAGATAATCAAATGTAGATTATGCTTTTCATTAAAATTAGATCTTTCTTAGAATAGCAAGGTTATATTGAAAATGACAAGTTAGGTTATTCTATTGACGTGTAAATAAAAGAATTGTGTATTTTCATTACATTAGTTCTTTTCAATGCCACTCTTCAAATTTAGTTATATAAAACTTTTATTTATATTTCTGAAATTAAAGCAAACTAAGTTTAAAAATTAATGAAATTGGATTGAAAATGCGGTGACTGTAATATACCGGGTATTTTACGACGAACGACACGGACTGTAGCGCTTAGACGCCACCAATTTTCAAAATTATTTCAATGCAATGTGGTACAGGATCATAATGCCCACATTTTAAAATTATTTCCATTTATACAGGATGTACCAAAAATAGTGGCGTGTTAAACTTGTGTTTTTTAATGGAGCACCCTGTATATTTTTTCATATTCAAATTGTTCCAGTAAAATAAACCTAAGTTGCTGTTATAATGTGATATGTAAACCTTACCCTTTTCGAAATATTTGAAATTTTTCAAAATTGTAAGGTAAATTTTATCAATTGATACCCCGTACTACAGTACCATGATAACATAACTATTGGTCACTACGAATAATCAATATAATGAGCTACCAAATCTCATATGACTGGTTGGAGGAAATCTATACAGGGTGTTTAAATATAATTAACTTGCTTCGTTCAAATGGAACACCTATATTCTTTCGATTAATGGAGACTTGAATTATCCTACAGACTGTATTAGGCTTTCGTATACATAAAATCAATGGTTTTGCAGTTATTCCCATTTAGTTGAAATATTTACATGAATTAACTATTCTAAAAGAAAGTACATCCAGGAGGAAAATACACTATACGTGAGCTTCCTCATTAAACGTTCAAATTGTTTCTCATCTTCGACGATACACAAACGTACTCTTTCTTCGAAGTTACTTCGCACATTTACGAGTATTAACGGAGTTACAATAGAAAAGCTCACCGGATACGTCCTATCATGCTCTCTTTTGTCATCGGGGAAGTAACGTAAGCAATATTGTTGATATAGCCCCATAAAAAACAGTCGAGGCACGTTAAATCGGGGGATCTTGTGGCTCAGTTTTGGGAGCCACCTCTTCGAATCCACTTATCGGGGAATCTTTCATTTAAATGATTTCTTACACCATAACCTAAATGCGCAGGAGCGCCATCCAACTGAAACCAGATACGCTCTATAACATTCAAGGGGACGTCTTTTAATAATGCCGGTAGTTCTTCTTGAAGGACTTGTAAAAACTGCTGAGCATTTAAATAAGCATCAAAGAATAAGGCCTGATAACATAATTGTTAATAATTCCACTACACACATTTAAAGACCACCTATGCTGCCTATCTATTGTTCGTAATAATTATGATTCTCGGTGGTGTAATAATAAAAATTATGACGATTTACCAAACCGTTATTGTGGAATGTCGCTTTGTCCGAAAATAAAGATGTACTCAACAAAATTTTGATCACTACTAAACTTTTCCATTACCCACAAATAAAATTCGATTATTCGTGGAAATCGGTTTCTTCTAAATGTTGGTGCATTTGAATGAGACAGGGATAGTAGCAATACTTTTTAGTATTCCATGAGCACTAGTTTTACTTATTCCTGTTTCGTTTTGAAATTCACTTAAACTGGTATATCCCTTTCATTACAATGTTACACTTATAGCATTTTAGTTATTTTATAATTGGATGTTGTTCATAGTAGAATGGCAGCCATATTATAGAGGTCTAATTATTCGTGAAATGCACTTTATTTGAATTTTCAATAACGGCTTGCAATGTTGAAAATTCGTTTTCTTCATTTTGTGTAACTGATTTCTTTTTCAACTTTTTGTAACTTACGCTACCGGTGTTTTGAATTTCTGTAGAAGTCTTTCGAAAACAGCTTTATTATAATGGTTGCGTTTGATATTTCTGAGCGCAAATTCTTGTTGCTGACAGAGTTTTCTTCGCATTCTCCGATCACCAAAATCATATTGACCCGCTCTTGGATGGAATACATTTTCATTTTCGACTTTTGTAATTACTTCAAGCACAGTTAAAGGCAGTATTACAATTTAAATACAAAATGACAATGACGGTTTGCAAATGATCCTAGAACAATGATTGTGTCCTGGATATATCCTTTCTTTCAAAATATGTAATTGTTGTAAATATTTCAATTAAATGGGAATAACTGCAATACCATAGATTTTAGATATAGGAAAACCTAATACAACTTGAAGGATAATTAAATTCTCCATTAACGGAAAGAAAATATACAGGGTGTTTCATTTGAACTAAGCAAGTGTTTGGATAGTTCATTATATTGACTATTCTAGTGACCAATAGGTTTTGTATCATTCTACTATAGTACGGGGTATCAATTGATAAAATTTACCTTACAATTTTGTAAGATCTCAAATATTTCGAAAAGGGTAAGGCATACCTGTACACACTATAACAGGAACTTAGATTTATTTTACTCGTACAATTCGAATATGCAAAATATATAGGGTGTTCCATTAAAAAAAACTTATTTGATGGGCCACTAATTTTGTACACCCTGTATAAATGGAAATAATTTAAAAATGTGGGAATTTTTAACAAAAAGATGGTTGTTTTTATTATGCACTCTAGTTACCGAAACGTATACACTAAATGTATATATGTACGTTTTAATACCAGCGGCTTCCCGCAATAACTCCTAACTTGTTATGGTGGCAGCGAACGTGTTAATGAATGTTACTGCATGAATCTGTGCGTGGTTGAGTAATTTGTATAACAAAATGCATCTTCTAATAAACATTTTGCGTAATTACAAATGAAACAAATGAGAATGGAAATTTAGTAATTGATGAAAACAGTAATCATGATGTAAGTTCTAAATATTCCTTGTAATAAACTATTTAAACACTCAAGAATCACAACGCTATTATGTTTTCAATTTAAAATAAATAAATATAACTAACCAACATTAATTTTACCTTCCAACCTACATAAATCGGTAAAGAAAGTTACGCAATCGACATTTTTTCATTCGCGCGCGCGTGTGTGAGTGTGCAAGTGCGTGGATGCATAGTGTGTGTGTGTGTGTGTGTGTGTGTGTGTGCGTGAGTATGAGTGAGTGTTAAATGGGAATTATTAGTGGTGGCAGTGGTGAGTAGTGAGTGTGAGTGGTGAGTGGTGAGTGGTGAATGGTGAGTGACTGCGAGTGTGAATGTGTGTGTTGTATGTGTGTGTGTGTGTGTGTGTGTGTGTGTGTGTTTGAGTACAGCTTAAAAAATATTAAAACTTGTCACGCTTGCGTAAATTTTCTGCCCATCATTTTTCTGGTATCTAATTGCATACAATAATTGAAATTCTCTTTGACAGAAGTTTGTCGATTATTTAATCGTTTTTTATAGTTTTACACGCGTATTTCAGCACTTTGTACCAACTATAACTTTCTGAATTTGGCTTACCACGTATTTTTTGTTTCAAATGTGAAATTGTAAATGATCTAGTTGTGCCCGAAGGCGAGTCGTAAATATTATCTTAATTTACGTTTTTATACCCAAAGCATTACTTTCCAAACGGCGGAGATATGTATATGGCTATATAAAATAATGTCATTATCTGTTGGAGGGTGTGTTGTTTCACACCAGATATTTATGTTGATAACAATAATTAATAAACGTTATACGATTGATTTTGTAATATCAACAAAATAATACAATATTTCTATCCTATATAGGAAACACACGAATAACGAAACTTTCTACTATACGTGTAAATTCTTCATTACGTAATACGGTTGCGTAATGAATATATATATATATATATATATATATATATATATATATGGTCAGCTGCATCCAAAGAAATCAGAGCAGACGTAATTGGTACATTGCACCTTTCGTACACATCTATTTCATTTTGTCATTAAATGTTATTAACTCTACTTTGCCGATGAGTTTATGCAATGTACTTTTCAATTAAATTTTTCGAACTTATAGAGAGGCTGATGAAGATTTGGAACTTACATCCATTAAAATTCTTTGTGCTTCGTCATGATTACTGTTTTCATGAATTACTAAATCACCATCTTCATTTGTTTCGTTTGTAATTACGCAAATGTTTTTTAGAAGATGTATTATATTATACAAATTACCCAACCACGCACAGATTCATGCAGTAACATTCTTTAACACGTTCTCTGGCACCATAAGAAGTTAGGAGTTATTGTGGAGAGGCCACTGGTATTAAAACATACATATATACATTTAGTGTATATGTTTCGGTAACTAGGGAGTACATAATAAAAAAAACATCTTTTTTGTCAAAAATGTGAGACCACCGGTGATGCTCGTGGCCCCTCACTAATAAATTACTTACGTAGTGCCATTAGTATCACCCGTGGTCTCGCAAAGCCAAACAGATTTTATCTTAATCTATTGATATTCGGTAAAACAAGTCAAGTACAAATATAACGGGTATTTCACGGCGAACGGCACGGACTGTAGCGCTTAGACGCCACCGATTTTCAAAATTCTTTTGATGCTATATGATATAGGATTATAATGCCCACATTTTATAATTATTTCAAATTATACAGGGTGTACCAAAAAATAGCAGCGCATGTTTTTTAATACGGAACACCCTGTATATTTTTTATTATTCGAATTGGGCCCGTAAAATAAGCCTACATTGCTGTTATAGTGCGTACAAGTTTACTTTACCCTTTTCGAAATATTTTAGATTTTTCAAAATTGTAAGGTAAATTTTATCAATCGATACTCCGTACAAAGACAAAATAACTATTGGTCACTATGAATAGTCAATATAATGAGCTATCAAATCACTTGCTTAGTTCAAATGGAACACCTTGTAAATTTTTCTTTCCATTAAAGGAGAATTCAATTATCTTCCAAACTGTATTAGGTTTTCTTATACCTAAAGTCGATGATTTTGCAGTTATTCCCATTTAATTGAAATATAAGAATTACGTATTTTGAAAGAAATGATATATTCAGGAGGCAATGTTTGATAGCTCATTGTATTGACTATTCATAGCGACCAATAGTTATTTTATCATTGTACTATAGTACGGGGTATCAATTGATAAAATTTACCTTTCAATTTTGAAAAATCTCAAATATTACGAAAAGGGTAAGGTTTACGTGTACAGGGTATTAACAGCAACTTAGGTTTATTTTACTCGAATAATTCGAATATCCAAAAATATACAAGGTGTTCCATTAAAATCAAGTTTGACGCACCACTATTTTTGGTACACCCTGTATAAATGGGAATAATTTTAAAATATGGACATTATGATCCTATATCATGTTGCATTGAAATAATTTTTATATCGGTGGCGTCTAAGCGCTACAGTCCGTGTCGTTCGTCATGAATTACCCGGTATATTGCAGTCACTGCATTTTCAGTCCTATTTAATTAATTTATAGACTTAGTTTGCTTTAAATTAAGAAAATTTATAAATAATAGCTATGTAAAATTAAATTTTAAGACGGTACTGAAAATAATTAATGTAATGAAAATACAACATTTATGTACACGTCAATAGAATAACCTAACTTGTCATTTGCAATATAACCTTGCTATTCTAAGAAAAATCCGATTCTACTGAAAAACATAATCTGCATTTGAGTACCTTTGTTTTCTTCTATTTATATCATAACAAGTTTTTTTTTCTTTAATTAGCATTTAAAACACATAAATGAGCCGTTCATATGTAATGTAAACAAAGCTGACACGGAGGCACCTAGCAGAAATCTGAATTGACAGCTTCACACGAGTAACACCGGATGTTGCCGGTGATGCTCAAGACAGCGAATGAGTTAAGGATGTATTCACCTTTGGAAATTATTAAAAAAACCAAATATATTTTTTGTCGTTTTCTTTGAGCACACCAGCAAGTTTTTTCAATTTAATTTGAGGTTCATGAACTAATGGTTGATGAAAAAACTATTTTGCATGCAAAAACAAAGAAAAAACTTTTATCGATAATCAACTCGAATAAAACAAATATAATATAAAACAACACAAATCTTAAAATAAAAATAGAAATACCATTTAATCAAGAATAATCTCGTGAATTCGTCTCTCTGTATTACAAGAATAAACACTTAATAATTTGATCAACATAAACATTGAACTAAGGATAAGGTTCATAGTATAAATCAACGATTTAAACGTAATTAGATCTTTTAAAAGTCAGGTAATAATTCGCCTGGTAGTTGAGGCTGTACTCCATTTGCTAGTGACGTACACAAAGGATGAATATGTTTGCACATGTTGTATTGATCGAAGAATCGAGACAAGTACAAAGACATTTATGCAAACAAGAGGTACAGTCAGTGCAAACCAGTTGGCTCTCGCATTGGTCTTTCACTTGGCGAATTGACTATACATCAGTTTTTTTGGGATGCCACATTTCAGCCATTTTGACAAGAAGTTGCCAAGTTTGAGTTTAATGCCATGCTAGTTTTATGCCTAGATCGAATTGCTCACAGTTTCGAAGAGAATTTTCGTTTGTTTAAAGTTATTAGTCTTTCGATGCATTTATCTTGAACTAAACGCATGGTGGCTATAATGCCTCTATCGAGTCTTTTGACAAGTTTACCTCTCAAATAGGTATATTTAATGGTACGTGCAATCTTTCTAAATGCATGTCCGTATTGATTCCTGCTCCTACTCTAAAGCAGTATGCTCAACAGGATGTATTTTACATATATTCGTTGTTAAAATATGTTCCAAATTCTCGCAAATCATCTCCATTTAAGAGACTATTTAATTGGACAAGCATTTGATGAAATGGAAGCTTATCTGCTTTTGTAAAATAGCGTTCAAAGTTTTATATACCGGGTGGTAAATGGTTGGACGCACCATAGGAATCCAATGGAAATCATGGACTCTCGAATTCCTGATTCCTAATTATTTTAGGTAAAAACTGTACAGAGACTTTTCTTTAAAGAATTGAATTTCTATCTGATGAAACTATTAAAAATATTTTATAGCTTACGCTAATTTCAAAATTGCAATTATGTACCATTCCTGCACAGCATCGGGACAGCAATGAAATGTCAAAATGATACAATTTTTCAAACTTCAAAATATAATCAATGAAAAAAACAGGTTAATAAATAAAGTAGGTTTAATTGTCAAAAATTAATCAAAACTATTGATTGGAAGAATTACTATCAAATTTGAAAATAGTGGAACCTTGCTTCCTTTGTGTAATTATGACAAAAATTATGTATCTAACGCTCAAAGAAATGTGTTTAAAATGAAAATACTACTGTATTAATTGCAGTTGTTGAAAATCCTAGTATAAATATCAACAATAATTAACTATTACAAATTACAAAATTTTAGCAAATGCTCAAAGAAGCCACCATTTTACGCTAAACAATATCCTAATCTACCATATTGGCAAGAATGAGAGGCGTTATTTTCGAGCATTCCTCGCTGATGCGTGTCTTAAAAGCTTGTAAATCTTCAAACCTTTCAGAAGTGAAAATTGTAGATTTTAAATATCCCCAGAGATAAAAGTCATTTGGAGCGAGATCTCCAGATCTTGGAGGCCACTTAATTGTACAATTTGGTTCTATTACAACATTATTAATATATGATTAATAAAGTCTTTAACTTTGCGGCTGTTGTGAGCAGGGCAACCATTCATTTGAAACCAAATGTCTTCCTCAAGAGCTGAAAACCGGCAAAATTTGCTAACATAACATAACCTTCACGCCATTCCCTTTCGTTGTAGACAAAAGAATCCCTGCCGCTTATTTATTTTCATTCACGATCTTTCTTCATGCTTTGCTATCTCCGCATACCTCCTAGCTTCCGCAAGATTCATACATTGCCTCTGACATGCCCTTTTATATTTAAAACTTCTTATCTTTCTTTCTTTATCATACATTCTACTACATCCAGCCAAGTTTTATGCGGCCTACCATGCCCGGCCTTACCTCTAAACTCACCCACTATATTTGCTTCGTTAATCTTCCGTTGTTCATTCTCTCAATGTGACCAAACCAACGTAGTGTACTACTTTTGTACCTATCCAGTATCGTCTGTTCCTCACCACATTCCTTCATTATAAGTAGAAGAGGGCACCCTCCTCCACTTTTACGTCACAAGCCCCGCCCACTTTTACTTTTATACGCTCACGTGGAGACCGTATTTTCCACCCTAAGGTTTCTTTCCAGAGCTCATTTTCAACCCCTAATTATTTTTGTTTTACACACCCACGTGTAGGACGTGTTTTTCACCCTATTTTATAACTGCCCACGTGTGAGCTGGTATTTTCTACCCTATGGTTTCTTTTCGGAGGCCCTTTTCACCCTGATTATTTTGGTTGTATTAAGAGCCTTTTTGACAACAATTTTGTACATGCTCACGTGAGGGGCAGATGTAGGCCTTGCGCTAGGTCTTGGGGCTAAGGGGTGAACCTGGGTTTGATCTTGGGCTAGGGCTGAACAGAGCTGGTCTCGGACTTGGGCTAGGTCTTGGACTTGGGGCTGGGGCTAGGTCTTCGACCAGGAATTTGTCTTAGGATGATTTTTGATGGTCAGTTTTACCCTAATTAAGGTCCTTTTGGCTATATTAAGAGCAGTACCCTTGGAGGTTAAGCAAACGCACACGCATACAATGTTGGAAATTGCATAATTACCCTAATAAGATATTATTATTAAAATTATCAATCCTATTGTTTTAAAATGGTCCTTTGCTATTGGATACGTTCGGATGATCTTTTATCTATACGAGAAACTTATTTATACATTGTATTTCTCATAAGGAGATTCTTGTAAGACGGCAGTTGTGTTAAAGATTGATCTTGCGTGGGGGAATTTGAATGACAGTAAAATTTAATTATAGAACACTTATTTTATTGTAAATGTCATAATTAAAAATCCTCAGTGAGTTATAAAAAAATTACTAGCTTTTACATGCCTCACGACATCTATCATAGCAAAATAATTCCATTAATTAATTTAAACGTCACGTCTTTTCTCTCTCGTGCGCTTCTTGTCTCTCTCGCCCCTCTCTCTACTGCAATATAACTGTTCAAGCTGATGATGAAAACGATGAAGTGGATGAGGTGAATGTATCTCACACTCATGATGATTCACAGAAGAAGAAGACCGATGACCTAGAAGGAAAGGACGAATCTCAAGACCATGATGATAGTGACGAATTACAGTCGAAAAAAGAAGAAGATTGATAACAAAGTAATTAAATTAAATAAATAAATAATGTATTGTTTTAAATATATTTTTTAAATGCTAAGTTTTCTTTCATTTTTTTATTAATAATCCTGTTTTCGGAATGGACTTTCGAGTTTGTTTATAATTTGTATATTTAAGAAGCCAGTTTCTATCAATCAATCTTATTGGATTTAATACAAAAACAAAAGTGTTGGAAATTAAACGTGGCTTTCGTCTCCCCCATCCCCGCGTTTCTCTTGTCCCTTTCGTCTCACGTCTGTCGTGACCGCTTGGCTGGAAGTTTGAGCTTGTTTGTGGCGCCATCTAGTGGTGTATGAGCTAACAAACGTTTTTCTGTAATAGAGATTGATCATGGTTCCACGTAGCTGTATATTTTCAAAACATATAAAACATATAAGCAGGCAAGACCGCTTATTCAACGCGTGTTTAAATTGCATGTTAACAAATAACACTCTGATGTATACCAACCAGCTCTTAATTACACATTTATTTTTAAAGTAATGAGTTGAATTATATTTGTTATTGCAATGTATACTGTACATAGGTGGTTGAGCATTTTCAATAACGACTAGGACGTTCGGTGTTGCTTTATAAAAATCTAAGGTTTTTTTAAAAGACAACCTTTTTTTTGATAGAAGTCATTTTCAGATGCATCTTGAATTTATTTATTTCGCTATTTAAATGGATATAATCAAAACATTCTTGTGTATCTGGCTTGATTGATCGATTGTTTTGAAGGTCACGGTCGTTTCCTCAAAACGAAATTATGTTTTACCAAAATTGAAAATGCAATGGTAAATTTTAGGCATCCCTTTTTATATCAAAATGATCATTAATAAAAATGTGATAATTTTAATGACAAAAAAATTTAAAAACTCTAATAAAAAATAATATGGGAAAATGCATGGTCAATTTAAAACCGTATGTTGCACACGTAATTATTACATTCCAAACTCTTAATGAGGTTTTTTTTTTATAACTGTTAATGAGTGCGTTTCTATAAGCAATTTGTGTGTCTGTATGTATATGAATATTTTTCAAATCGCTTTGAAAAAATTACTTTTACTGATAGAGAACCAGTTAGATATCAACTATGCATAAGTAAAAAACGTAGAAAGTAATTTAGTTTGCTTAGACGAGCAACACAAAGCAGTGACTATCACTCGTAAACCAGTCCTCAAAATGCTCTTTAAGTACAGAGCTGATCAGTGTGCTGTTAACCTTTATTTATTTACTTATACACATTTGTAATTACAGTTATAAAACGCATCTATTTTATACGTAACAAGTTTCTTTAAAAAATATTAAGGCGTACAACATTTTAACGGTCGGATGGATATGAAACATATTTCAATGAAATAAGTGCAGGTAAACTATGTTTTAATATTCGTTTTAGAAGACAATATTGTAATAACTGTTATGTAATTAATTATCTTAATAAAAATTGTTGTTTCATTAGAGAATAAGCTGAATGTCAGTAATTTTTTTATAACTCACTGGGATTTTTAATTATGACATTTACAATAAAAATAAGTGTTCTATAATTAAATTTTACTGTCATTCCAATTCCCCACACAAGATCCATTCTTAACACAACTGCTGTCTTACAAGAACCTCCTTATTAGAAATACAATGTATAAATAAATTTCTCGTATAGGTAAAAGATCATCCGAACGTACCCAATAGCACATGACCATTTTAAAACAATAGGATCGATAATTTTAATAGTAATATCTTATTAGGGTAATTATGCAATTTCCAACATTGTATGCGTGTGCGTTTGCCTAAGCTCCAAGGGTACTGCTCTTAATATAGCCAAACGGATCTTAATTAGGGTAAAGCTGACCATCAAAAATCATCCTAAGACCAATTCCTGGTCCAAGACCTAGCCCCAGCCCCAAGTCCAAGACCTAGCCCAAGTCCAAGACCAGCTCCAGGTTCAGCCCTAGCCTAAGACCAAACCCAGGTCCAGCCCCTTAGCCCCAAGGCCTACATCTGCCCCCTCACGTGTGTATGTACAAAATTGCTGTCAAAAAGGCTCTTAATACAACCAAAAATAATCAGGGGTGAAAAGAGCCTCCTAAAAGAAACCATAGGGGTAGAAAATACCAGCTCACACGCGGCAGTTATAAAATAGGGGTGAAAAAACACGTCCTACACGTGGATGTGTAAAAACAAAAATAATTAGGGGTTGAAAGTGATCTCTGGAAAGAAACCTTAGGGGTGGAAAATACGGTCTCCCACGTGAGCGTATAAAAAGTGAAAGTGGGCGGAGCTTGTGACGTAAAAAAGTGGAGGGGAGGGTGCCCCTATACTACTATTATACACTCATTCTTTATCTTATCCCTTCTCGTTTTACCATATGCGCTTCTCAGGAATCTCATACCCACGGCATTTATTTTTCTTTTGTGCTTTTTATTGACATATCCACGTCACTTCCATACAGTAATGAAGGGACAAACACGCTAATATAGATCGGTAGTTTTGCAGCTAGGCTCACGCTTTCGTTTCTCATTGTCATCCACATGCTTCCATACTCTTGCAGCAAATTTAGAAACCTACCCGTGCTTAGATGTTCCTCATAAAAAAATGGTCCAATGCTATGTTGTCCGAATATTCCTACCCAAACATTAAATTTTTGACGATAATGAGATCGATTTTCAACTACAATTTAAGGCCTTTTGGTTGACCAAATTTTGCACGTTTGGTTCATTATTTAACCTAAACGTACACTCATCCGTTAAACGAATGTTCTTTAAAAATTGTCGGTCTAGATTAGCCTTCACCAGTATCTCATTAAACAATTCTGCTCTTCTCTCAAAATCCCCCTCAAGCAATTCCTGAAGACACGAAGTTTGTACGAATGGAAATTATTCCTTTAATGCGGTTGTATTATGCATCCCAAACTGGTTCGCAATTTCACGAGAAATTATACCAGGATTTTCAACAACTGCAGTTTATACATTTGTAGTATTTTTATTTTAAAACACATTTTTTTAAATATTGGCGCATTTACACAAAGGAAGCACCATTCCACTATTTGCAAATTTGGTAATAATTCTTCCAATTGTAGTATGGCTTGGAATCAGGCGGTTTGGATATTTCACGCTAAATAAGGCACTTACTGGGCGCGTGTTATTGCCGGAATAAAACATTTTTACAATTCCTATTCTTTCTGGAACGGTGTACGACATTTTTTAAGTCTATTGTTATGACTAATAGACTCACAACATGACCGTATTTATAATTTTGAAATGGTACAAAGTTTTTGCAATTTTTGAGATTAGCGTAAGCTGTAAAATAGTTTCATCTGATAGAGAATTTAATTCTTTAAAGAAAAGTTCCTGTAGAGTTTTTACCTAAACTAATTAGGGAAGCAGGAATTCGAGAATTTAAGATTTCCCATTATCATTCACTGCCCGGTATAGCCTGGAATAAAAAACAACCACTTAGATAATAGAACCACAGCACTACCATTTGATTTGCTTGAGAAAAATAATACCACTAATAATGTAGTAAATTGAAAATTGTAGTTGTTAGTTCCATGGGTTCTATCGAGCAAATACAATTCCGCCCGTATTTTTTCAAAATTTCACACTGAGCGTCGGTCATAATGATTAAAACGAAATCACTTTCTTGTAAAGTAGGACATACACTCAGTACATTGCCTCTCCATTTTCTTGCATCTCATGTATGCAAGAAGCAACACTCATAAAACCGTTTGAATGTCTTATTGAACTAGAATTTAAGTTATAACAAAACTCTATATTGAAAAGATTCTTTTTTTTTTTGAGAAGATGGAGCCGTTTTAAACTGTTATCACAAATGGAATTGCGTGTTTCAGCTATAATGTCATCGAATGGAATTTTAGATGCTATTTTTCCAGATATGTGTTTTCGTCTGTATCTTAAGTCTCCAATTTCATTTTCATGACCCATTAATCGTGTTGCTTCCCTGAGATTTCAAATGCCTAAGACCTAAAATCAAACATAAATTAATATATTCAAACATAAAATAGAAACAATAATAGGTCATACATTTGCGTTCGGAAATATAATGACCGGAACAACGGCACATAAATCGGATGTATTTGTGAACCTTACACGTTTTATAAGGTTCTCTTACAAATCGTCGTTCCCAAATTTTGTTTTCCAAGCATAAAATTCGGCAAGTTCGCTTAGTTCAATCGAATTTTCTCTAATTCGAATATTATGAACTTCTGCATAATGCAGTATGACAGTTTTCTTGTTAACGCACTGAAGATGGCCCATAGCACATTTTGAAACTAAATTAGTTTACTATTCAACTCAGTTACAGATGGGTTTTCGCTTTCCAATTCAAGATACTGTCTTCAGAATGAAACTTATTTACATGTTTTTCGTTGTCAAATATTTGACATTAATGATTCCATTAGGATAGATTCTCGAATGAAATGCAATCTAATGTCAAATATTTTGTCCGAGAACGTTTTCCCTGATAATTGGTAATATTTTGTGCGCTTTATCTGAAGTAACTTGCAGTTTTAGCAGCTCCACTCAAAGTGATGTACTCCGCTTCAGCGCTGGAAGTTGTCACAATAGACTGCTTACATGATCTCTAATGAATTGTAGCTCTCGGTATTACAAAAACAATTCCTGATAGTGACTTTCAGTCATTTTTATCCTTCGCCCAATTTGAATCGGCATACACTCATATTGGTTGACCAGTTTCACGAAAAACGATATTTGTATTTTGGGTACCTTTCAAGTACTAATGTATTGTTATTGGCATATTTCAAGGTTAGTTTCTAGGATCTTGACTAACTTGAGATAACATATTCACAGACCAAGCAGTATTCTGTCGGTTAAAAATTGATAGATGTAATAACTTTCCTATTAATTATTGATATTTTAGTTCATCCGCTACTTTACGTTGTCCTACAAGTTCAGGTTGTTTTTGTAGTTTCACCTCGTTTGGCATTTATAATTTTGAAGCCTTACACTGTATGAGTTCGTACTTTTCAAGGAAATCTATAATATAACTTGATAGACTTACGGACAAACTGCCTTCAACTCTACAAATTTCCAATCCAACTGCCAACTTTGGTTCTCCTCAAGAACCGTAAACCTAATAGGATTGCTGAATCCCATAAGACATTAATTCGCCAAAATGCTTGTGACGTCACTTGCATTCCTCGATCGGTTTGTTTACATTTACGACTGTGCGTTTTTGTAGGTATCAAATTGGGTGTTTTGTGTTTTTAGTGTTACTTGAACAATCTCAATAATCATAATTACTTTGGTTGGTGTGTAAATACTTTTGTCTTTTGTGTTCATCTAAAAAAACTTTATGAAAAGAATTTTAAAGCTTGAATCCTTGGCTGTTTGGATCTGTCTTTCAGTATCGCTCAGCTGTAAAAGGACGTTGCATTTTTACCTAGTGGGCTTTATTCATAATACTAAAGAGGTAAGCAAACAATATACATACATATTTCAAACGTTTTTTAGTGCGATAAAGTAAGGATTTATGTGATATTAAAATGATTCAATATTAACATTAAACGCAGAAATATAATTATGATTGCTTATTTGTTCTAAAATTATCGTAAAGATAAGTAAATAACTTCAACTTAGCTATTTACAATCATATAAATACAAGTTTTCTATCCCGTCCATTTAAGTAAAGGCGCCACCGCACCAAGAAAGGAATGCAACCTTCGTCACAGCCAGCGAGAGTTTTCGCACAACAGGTTTGCAGAATCCGGACGAAGGTTTACGATTCTTGGGTTCTCACATATCTCTCATGTCAAATGTAATTTTAACTTAACAAAGAATGCTTGATCATTTGTTGCTATAATTAAATCATCGACGTATACTGAAATAAACGTCATTGTTCTCTTATTTTTAAAAAGAAGTACTTGTCATCGTTTGACTTAACAAATTTATTTTTTTTTTCAAAACTGAATCTCTTGTTCCATTGATAACTAGCTTGTTTTAATCGATAAATCAGCCTGCATACGCACACGCACACGTACACGCACACGCACACGCACACGCACGCACACGCACACGCACACGCACGCACATGCACACGCACATGAAATTTTTGTTTTCTTGCCGACGCCGTATTGAATTTTTACCTTTTTGGGAAGGTCTTAAAGAGATTTTCGGTGATGTATTATATGTCTAGGTTAGTAGATTCCTTAAGCTTCAAAATTCGAGATTATTGTTTTTTGCATAGTAGGCTTTGATTACTGAAACGAAAGAATGCCTCGTGTCCTTATTTCATTACCTTAAGTTTGACTTATTTATTTAAATATTAATATCAATACAACAAGGGATATTTTAGAAGAGCTTCCTATTTATTATTATTCACACGCGTGTGCGCCCGTACAAACATTGTATGCCAAAAATGGTTAAAATAGATTTAGGCCCTTGAAAACGTGACGATCAATCCAAATCTCGAGGTCGAATTTGTTCTTAATCGTAATACCTTCCCTTGAGTATAGTTCGTATAGTAACGGGAATGTAAAAAAGTATTATTTTATTCCTTTTCATACATCCTTTGCAGGTTGGAGGGTCATGTGTAAATATTTTGTACATTTAATATAATAGGAAGCATGAATCAGTCCGAAGTAACCATTCTGCGACTCTATAGAGATGATAGGGTTTCCATAGATACAAATACATAGACGAAACATACATTTTGTCTTATCAGCTGTATTTCTAAATTTACCTTGCGTATGATCAGATCAGGAGGTTGACGGGTAAATGATTACTTACCGCTCTACAGAACTGTTTAGTAAAAATTAGCTCAACCAAAGAATTAAAAAAAGATTTTGGATGAAAAATAGCATAATCATCACGAACCTTAAGGGTGTAACCGGTTTCAGACAATATTGGAGATATCACTTCGCGAGGTCTCCAAAAATGTTCTTCAGTCAGTCAGTAAACAACCCTTACTTTTCTTAGTACTTAATACATTATATTTTATTTACTTACGGTTCAGTATAACGGTAAGTAATCACTTACCTGACATGTTTGCTTTAACAGCCATAGAAAACCAATTATGAAGTATAAAACCAAGTTTTTTTTTAAATTTTAGTACTCCCGAATAGAGGCTTAGATTTGGCTAACGTGCTAACGCACTGAGGAACACTGGAAGGGTTTAGGGATATTATTAGGCTGCCGAGAAATGTTTATGAATGGCTACCTTAAATTGACTTAAGTCAAAGCTTGGAGGAAAACAGGAACTGGGTAGTGCATTCCACAATTTGGTCGCCGTGTGGAAACATGTATATTAAGCCCGTTTAGTGTGACACGATGGAATTTTGAGTGCGTAATTATGGTGCGAATGGGCAAACCGAGTGTTCCTATCGAAGATGGCCTGCGAAGGTATTAAAGAGTGTATTTCGGAGTCACACTTGCCATGGTAATAGCGATAGAACAGGGAAAGATCCGAAACTATTCTTCTATTCTCAAGTGGCTGTAGGTCAGAAGTCAGAGACGGGTCATTTATAAGTCTGATATCTCTTTTTTGGATGCGGTTTACCATTTCAAGGGCGTATTGGGGAGCACTGACCCAGAGGTGGGAATTATATTCCAGGTGAGGTCGAATTTGAGCCTTATACAGTAAAAGGAGTTGTTGCGATGTGAAGTACAGTTTAGATCTGTATAGAAAGCCCAGTTTACGGGCAGCTGTTTTGCTGGCTGAGAAAAGGTGGTCAATTCATGAAGGGTTCGATGATACGGACATCCCTAACATAGAAATAGTGTTTGAAACCTTGAGTTTTAAGCGATTCATATTTACAGCAGGAAATAATCAGTCTTTCTTGGTGGACACAAGGCAACACTGCGTTTTGTCGGCGTTGAACGTGAGTAGATTATTCCTTCCCCATTCAAGGACACGTTCTAAGTCACTGTTGATTGAGGCTACCATTTTCACCTTAACGCCCTGCCTAGACTTATTGTTTTGGGAAAACTAACAAGATCTACAATATATAGTGTTGTCATCAGCAAAGCAATGGATCGGGTTAGTTGTTAAGGAAATGAGGTCATTTATGTACAACAAGAAAAGTGTGGGAGCTATCACTGATTCTTGAAGTACTCCCCCGTTAATAGTAGTTTCTTTCGAAAAGAAGCCATCAACGACAACGCGTATACGTCTTTTGTCAAGAAAGCTGGATATCCAATTGCTGAGCGTCTGGGACAAGCCGAACGAAGTGAGCTTGGCAACCTGGTTAAAAGCTTTTGAAATATCTAAAGCTACTACGATTGTTTCACCAGACCTCTCTAATGTGTTATTCCAAAGTTGGGTTACATATTAAAGAAGATCACCCGTTGAACGACTCTGTCCTGAACCCATACTGGTGGTCGTTTAAGAGTTTATTGGACTCGAGGAACGAGTAGTAGGTGGTTGATGGCTTTCTCCATAATTTTCGACAGAATGGAAGTGATAGTTTGAGGGATCGGTTTTGTCGCCCTTTTTAGGAATAGGCTTCCACGATGAGGGAAACTCTCCAGATGACATGGAGATCGAAAATAGTTTGGTCAATACAGGTACTAGCTCGGGGTAGCATTTTTCAAGGACGATGGCTGGAATACCGTCAGGGCCAGTCGCCTCGTTTGAGTCAAGTTTATTGATAATTGATTTAAGGAGCTTGTAACCAAAGCGTATGGGGTAGATTTGGCCGACGGCACAGTTTTATCAGAATCATTGAGACATGAATTTGATGCAAAGTAATCTACTAAGAGGTTGGCTTTTTCAGCAGGATCAGCTACTACAGCTCCGGCGCGAGACGTCATGGGAGGAAAGGAAGATGTACTAAAGTTTTTACTGATGGCTACCGATTTATATGGTTGAAGTATGACTGATCGGACGAAAACGTACATTACAACGAACTTTTGTAAATGTTAAGGACCTTTTTACATCCTGAAATTGGTTATTAATATAAAACTACATGGAATATTTTAGTAAGAACTATGCGAAATGATAACCCCCCTTAAGCACAGATACATTTGAGAAAGACAGTTGAATTGCACCCTTAACATCAACGTCACTCAACGGTTGCAAACTCTGTTTTCTTTACAATTTTTATTCGCTCTATATATTTCTGTTCACTTGTAATGTAACAATACATTTAATTCAATTAATCTACGCCAGTGTCATGACATATTTATCATCTTCATTTGGGTGTCATTATGGCCTTCATAATAGCACCCAGTGCCATTATGAACTCATAATAACACGCAAATTTTAAAATAAAAACAGGCAAAAGAAGAGTTAGTTACAACTTTTACTTCATTATAAAATCTTTACCAACATTTATTTATTGTAAACATTAATTATAAAGTCTGTACAATTTGTTAAATTCAGTCCATCAGTGCGTGAAACTCATGTAAAGCACAAAATTGAATGCAAATAATGACGTTGTCAACGTAAAAATTGCAACAATCAACAAGCGCGGTTACTATAACATCGATTAATATGGGCACTTAATAATTTTGAATTTTTATTTACAAAAACGTTTCTGATATTGTAAACAAATCGAATCTATGCAAAGAAAATCTATTTGGACTGGCGTAGATTAAATTTTGAATGATACACGTTCGATATGAACTTCGTAATGAAACTTGTGTAAATAAACCACTCGGCTAACGCCTCGTGGTTTAACTTTACACGCGTTTCATTATGACGTTCATATCGAACTAGTATCATTAATAACTATAATAAGTTTCGTTACTTAAACATTCTTCAGTCTTGCTATAAACTGAAACTGAGTTCAAGAGGGCACGTAACATTAATATGCACTGAAATTTATGAGATTTGTGTAATTATTAGTTGACTCTCAAGAGTCTCAAGGTACGGCATTGCTTTTCTGATAGATAAATTCAAAGTGATCCAAAGTAATAACTGTAAGTCACCAGGGGCGTAAATAACGCCTTGACGACCTTGGCAGCGCAAAGGGGCGCAGAGCAGGAGGGGGCGCAGCAAAAGACAATAACAAAAAATAAGAGTAAGGAAAATCTTAAATGAAAACTACTGATGAATGTTAACTAAAGGGAGAGCAGTGAGAGAGTAAGTACCATCGTCTCCCTATATCTATGGTAAGTATGTGTGATGCAACGAACAGATTTTTCTTCTGTGTTTGTTGGTGTGACGTCGCATCGTCGCTGTGAATCACCGCCAGGCGCGCCCCTGTCGCCCTGTCCGAGTGTCCGCAGTTCTGTCTACCCTTTGTTTATCTGTCAGGTCAGTCACACAGTCACAGATAAAAAATACGTTAAGAATGGCAACTATGTATACTTTTTCAAAACGATTTTGAGCGTCACCTACAATTAGGACACATACTAATTAAATAAACGCGGTAATTTTAAATTAGTATAGAGGTACCTATGTATTAATATTCAATAGAAATTATTACATCTAATCAATCACAAGGTAATATTATTGGAATGAACACGCAGAAAACAATAATACCTTGGATTGATTAGGTAATGAAAATTCCGTATTTCCGTTGTTTTCAAAAAATTAGATTTAAAATTGGATTTCAAAAAATACATTTCTAATATTAAGAAAATTTATTAACATGATTAACGATACATAAAGAAAATAAAGTAAAAAAAATAAGGTATACATTAATATGAAAATTATTATTTTACTTTAGAACTTATTCGTTCATAACAAAAACTTATAATAATTTAACATTAGTCAAATTGCTTTGATATGTGTGAATCTATTTGCGATATTGAACGCTCACATTCTATCAATATAAGTAATTTGACTGTAATCTCATTATATTTAGAATTTACATCAAAATTACAATGTTAATGTTGTTATGTAATCTACCTTACGCTTTTTTTTGGAGAGTTCACAACTTGGCGATTAATGGAATTGGTAAAAATCAAATCTGAACTTTGAAGGACTGTAAGCAAAAAACACAATTAGATTCTAGAAATGCACATTATTGAATAAAATACAAAAAGCCTCAAAGCACTGTTATTTGTGCATTAGTTCAACAGAAAAACTCACCATTTAGAACACTGCACTTTCTTGTAGACTTGCACTACAGCAAGGTACGAACTTGAAATAATGGAACCGTTTTTGGGCTTTTTGCGAGTGTCCGACCAATCAAGTACACTTACAGTCAACCCTTTCTTTAAAAATGTCTAGTAAAAGAAACTCTTTTTATACAATTAGTTGTTTGGTAAGAGGGGCGTACAGCCATGTTTGCCAAGGGGCTTAGCCCACCTTAGTTACGCCACTGTAAGTCACTATCATAATAATTTCAAGTAAACGTTGAGTATTTTAAACAAACCTAAACGTTATTTTGGAAAATCTTAAAACGTATAATAAAAATCATTTCATTTGAGTATACCAATTTTTTGCTATTCTTAAGCAAACATTGCTTAAATACAGAGAAACCTAATGACGTTTTTTATACACATAACATTTTCAAAAATAGAATAGATAGGGATCGAAATAAATTGTTAATATCAACAACACTTTACGTTTAATTAAATCATTTGTTGTCCTTGTGTGTCAAAAATCGTAAATCTTAGTCCTCTAATGTACTTGCTTCCTATCCTGCCGCTTTAAATTTTACTGCAAATTTGTTTCGAAATTTTATAACGTTAATTCGTTTTTGTTAGTTAAATTTTGTATGAATTATGAAAGAATTTTAAAAATTAAAAATGTGTGTATATATGGATTTATGCAATCAGAAAATGATTGAAAACATATCTTCCAACATCATACAGGGTGGGCCACCTTCGTCGTTTAGGGAAAAACGGTAAATTTTTTTTAAAAACTTTCTGCATATGTTTGTAGAATGCTTTAAACGCATTTTGAAATGCACAGGGTGATGCAAAGAGTTTTTATTTCACAAACCTATATTTTTTTAAATGGGAATGTCCAATTTTTTTAGCAAATTTGAATTCTACAGTCAATTCCAATTCATCTTTATTCAGAGTCACCTATACTTAAGTGTTACCATTCGTGAAATATTTTACTTTTTTTAAAAATACATAGGTCTTTCATCAGCTAACTATGTAATCTGTAGAATAAAATAGTATTGTTCTTACCGCTCTGTCACTTAGCGCTGGACGCCGTTAGTGCTGAATAGAGGAACGATCAACAATATATGTATATATATTTAGGTATAATATAAGAACTGCTGAACCCCACGTATTTATCGCATGGTATACGTACAAAACTGTGTTGTATACATACACACAGAAATTAAGCATATTATGAGTCGACAACATCCATATTCTTATATTTAAAATTGGTTAAGAAACACAATGTAAACACGATATGAGACAACAATATGACAAACAAAAAACAAAATGATCTAGTATATATTTTTGTGGTTTTAAATATAAACGACAATAACTCTTCGTCAAGAACGTTTATATTATGGTCTGTCAACGAATCTTATAGTTAAGGTAACTCGTTGTGGCTATACTGTGATAAATACATAAAGAATAAAGCTTGTTCCTTTGAGCCATATCTAAGCACCGCAACTCTTTGAAATTTTTTAAAATATGTTCATGATGTCGAAGGTTAAAGATATAATCATTTTGTACAGTTTGTACAACTGCATCTAGATAGGGTCCGTAAATTGTATTGCAGTAGTAAAAGTTCGATAACACTAGCGAATCACATAACATTTTATTCGATTTAGCGGATAAATATTATCTATATTATCGTATCTATTATCTATGTGTACATCAGGTTTTAAGATTTCTATACACCTACATACACACTTAGTGAAATCCTCGCGAAGTACGTCAGACCTAAGTTTTTCGGTACATTCTTTATCAGAATATCAACGTCATCAATAAATAATCGAAAATGGATACAATTAGCACTACCGAAAACCAATGCCGAAATTTTATTACGGTTTATTAGTAGATTATGGTTTTTAGACTTTTCTAACAATTTAAGGTCTCTGTTCATATTCATGCTCCTCAGGGAGGAAGGATAAGTATAACTGTGCATGATCAGTATATAAATAATAATCCCATAATTTAATAACTTTCTGTAACTGATAAGTATAGTACAAAAGTGGACCAAATAGTGACCCCTGAGAAAACCACAATTAAACCTACTTTAACCATTTGATATCTGTTACTGGGGAATCTATTGATTAACCGAACGACATCGGCCGCAAAACCTATATGATGAAGTATCGCTGGAAGAATTCATGATTAATTGAGTCAAATGCTTTAATGTAGTCAGGTAACACCAATACTGCAATATTACCATTGTCCAACGCACATAGAATTCCATCTGTAACCTTTAAGAAGTGCTGTACCACAGCTAAGGTTTTGTCTAGAGCCAGTCTGCACCTTAAGAAGTATACTATATTCTCATTTGGGTATCCAAACACATTTTCAGTACTTTAAACAGTATATGTAATATGCCAAAGTTTTTATACGATAGATTATTAGTTTTTGGCATAAAACTGGAATTTTGCAGAGATCGAAAAATTCGCATTCCAAGATGGCTGTGAAAAACAGAATAACTTTATGAGTTTTAAAATCATCAAAACCTGATGCATTTGTCTTAATATAAAGAATGACGTTGATGACGTCTGCAATAGACACAGTGACAAATCAAAGGTATACTTAGAAACACAAAACCTTCCCCACAATGTGTATAATTTGAAAATATTAGTAAACGTTAACAAATTAGTGACTAGTCTCGACAAAATTGTCATCTTCAGACCTTAGACAACTTTTAACATCGTATATGAATAACTAACAGATACTTACAGGTACTTATACAAATGTTTCTATTAACATGCACTAATAATGCATTTAATTCAGTTCCATGCTCAAGTTAAAACGCAAAAGCGTAAGGTTAATCAATGGCTATATATGTGTTGACGTACATATAAGGAAGTAAAAGTTAGAAACTTCCTTTTACCTAAGGTTCCATCAAAGGAAAGTTTCAAAGTTTAAACAACAACAGATTAAATTAATTTACAAAATCGAACAAATGAGGCCTTGAAGAGGAACTCATAAGAACGTCCAGAAAGAATTTAATCAGCTCTCTAAAAAGAGAATATGTCACAAACGTAAAACCTTATAATTAAATTAGTTACCTAGTTATGATAGAACATTAAAATCCCATTACGGGAAAGTTAACAAAATTCAAACCCATGTTGAAATATAGGAGTGAATTTGAGAAATGATGAATTATTCCATCTTTCAATCCAAATTATAGTTATTTAATAAACTAGTTTGTTAATGAAGGCGATTAATAAACGAAACTGTTTAAAGCACGAACGAGCGATAGCGAGTGTGTGCCTTTAATCACAAATAAAAATCTAAACAAGTTAGGTCTGGAGACCTTGGTGGCCAAATAAATAAACTTCCACGTCCTATCTACCTTTCAGGGTATGATTGATCTAAGAAATTCCGAACATCTCTAGAATAATGTGCCGGGCACCCATCACGTTGCAAGAACATGTCACGACGAATGGCCAAGGGTATGTCTTCTAAAAGAAGTGGCAATTCGTTGCTTAAAAAATCTAAATATTTTTCTCCATTAACAGTCTCATTAAAAAAAAAAGGTCCAATTATTTCTCCACCTAGAATCCCGCACCACATATTTACAGACCAACGACCCTGATGTTGGACCTCCTGCATCCAATGGGGATTCGTTTCAGACCAGTAGAGCATATTATGTCGATTTACACTACCGTCACTATGAAAAGTAGCCTCATCTGTCCACATAATTCGTGAAAGTATTTCAGGATCGTCGTGTATCATATTTGAGAGCCAGTTGCAAAAATCCAACCTGGTATCGAAATCTTGAGCATTCAAACTATGGTGTAGGACCATGTGATATGGGTGCAATCTAAAATAGTATATATTATAAAGTAATCAGATCAATAAGACTCATTATTTTTTGTTATTGGTACCTTTTTACTTTACTTTGCCTCACTTTATCATGTTGTTAGTTAAAATCTATTCACATAGCATAAGATAATTGCATTAAATAATTTGTTGTTTTATTGAAACTGGACATAAACATATAACGACAAACGAAAAAAAGTAAAACATTTTTATCATTATAATACCGAATAAAACATGCATTAATAAATAAGTAGTCACCTGTTCTCTTAAAATATTTTGGACGGTGGTTCGACGTATACCACATTTCTAGTAGTATGCACACGGTGTGCGAGTCGGAGAAAAACTCATCTGCTGTGATGCCGTCTGTTTGGGTACTGCAGTGCATACACTCTAGCAGCAACGGTTGCATTTCTCATAGATTCAAAATAAACTGCCAACATATCAAATGCTTCTTCTTCTCTTGTAAGAATCATTTTGGTACGAAAAGATAATGAATGTCTATTAAATGCAACACGATGAATAATTTTTTACATATGCGTGAAAATCATAGCTTGCTTGTTTTCAACAGGGAATTTATTTTATATCTTACATGGCCCTCTTTACTAATTTTGTTGTCATCAGTAAATCGTAATTTATATTTTAAACTGTATTTGTTGTTGCTGGGCAAACATCGGTTTTTATTGATATTTTATGCTTTTGATTTACAAACACATCGCTTGGAAACAAATATAACATTCTTATATAATTAAGAAAATGTTAGATTTATCACATTATTATTTTATAATTTGTTCTCATTGTTAGTACAGACAGCATTACATTTAGGTAATCTAGCGGCAACCATAACATTAGTATGATAACAGCAGACTAATGTAAGATTTTTCGTCCAGGCTAAATTTAATAATTTCCGTTAACGCGAACTAGCCTACTAGACGTTGGAAGAACAATTCCCGCCATTTACCTGTTTCTTACGATATCTCAGGATAGGAAAAAGATATCGACTTGCAGTTTTCACTGTTTTATTACCAATTTAGTCTACTTTTTAAAGACCTACTTAAATTTTTATGCTTCCATTTAAAATTGTAAAGAGAAAACACAATATTAAAAAATATTAAACAGCGCCCTCTAGCATTTATGTTATTAATCAGATTGCTTCAAATTTACAAATTCTACTGTTTAACAAAAGCTCTTTCAAACAACATCAAGTTTATTAAAATCGGTCAAGCAGACCCTGAATTAAAGGCGTTTTTTCGTAACAAGGTTCCCACTCCCCCAACCCTTATTTGAAGAGATATACTAAAACTTGTCAAATAAAAAATATGCAGAATTTGCCGAGGAATCCGATTATAATATTTAATATGCCCCTTAATTGAGTAAATTTTGAAAAATTTTGCTTTTTGAAATTTTAACCGTCTAATACGCCCTCTAGCGGTGGACCTACAATTCTGAAAATAATTTCCAGGCGTTTCTCAAAGCCACTTTTGTTATAAAATTTTTTTTCCCGAACCTGTGCTATAATCCATTCCTGAGATATGGCCGACGGCCGTCTTAGTTGGCCACCCGGTACGTGTAGAAGGTAATGCAATCAACTTCTTTTTCACTGTCACTAAATTGACTTATTAGTTCATTTTACAACTTTTGGCCAAGTTTCGCCAAGATCAGCCATCATGTCTGGATGTCTGTGTGTGCGTGTGTACTTGTGTGCGTATGTGCATCCGTGCGTGCCTTCGTGTGTGGGTGCGCGCGTGCAGATCGAAAATACCTAGGGACTTAAAATTTTGTATTTAAGCTTTTCACTGGACTTAGATCTGATTGATTTTAGGAGAAATCCAGTTGCGGGGAGGAGGGGTTATTAGTGAGTTTTTTTGGTTATTATGAAATATTATTAAAACAGATGCGGCAAAAAATTCCTAAGGTAGAATTTAAGTATTAGTTCTTTTTTAAATATCTGAATAACGATTAATTTTACAAGAAAAAGTGTAGATATTTTTTAAAGAACATTTAATTTTAGATAACTTTTCTTTACAAAGTTTCTGAATACAACACAAGGGAAGTCTAAAAAATAATTATATATGAATGAAAATGTTTAAACTGCACTATTGATATCTTATAGAAGCGGGCGGCTTTGGATTTTTTTTTTAAGTTGACATCTATTTATGTCTATTAATCTCTTTCTGAAATGAAAATAACACTATGATTAAAATTATTTTATTTGAATGCAGTTTTAAACGTCTGTATGACATGGCTCAATGTTTTTATTTTTGCACTGTTGCTTATTTTCGTATTGAACTTATTATAAAAGAGGTTGCATAATTATCTTAAAACAATGTTATTAAAATTATAACATTTCTTTTAATTTCCATTTTGTAGGTTGAAAGGTCGTGTTCCACACCAGATATTTTGTTCAGCATTCGGTTAACACATTGTAGGGATTCTCTTACTTTGCCGACGTATTTTTAACGAAAACAGTCGCATGAAAGATTTATCTATCAATAAACAAATCAAAAAACATCCTTAAAAAATTAGTTTAAGATGCTACTACTACTTTTTGCAACACCTTGTAGTTGACCATAAAATATTTTATACAAATTGCTTCTGATTTAACAATAAAACAGATGTATTCCAATAATATTACATAATATCACTGTTGCAATACCCAGATGTTAATAGTAAAGGAGAATTAAACATAGTTGGCTGTACTCAACTAGTTACCTCGTAAAAATAAATAACATATTACTTAAAATACAATCACTTTTAATAAATAAATCACCCATATATATATATATATATATATATATATATATATATATATATATATATATATTGAAGCTTATATATACAAATATATTAATAGTATCAACTTTCTCAAAAATCAATTCGGAAGTATAGCGTTTTGCATAAGTCATAAAAAAAATTATTATATACTGCGCTCATTCTGTAAAACACCCTGTATAATAAATATTTGTTGTGCAACATTTTATCGTCGAAATACCACATTGGATAGTACCTCTTGAAAAAATGGTTCCCTGAAGTTATACTGAAAATAGTGAGTTTCTGCAAAAAAACTACATTCATATATTTGTGAATCACCCTGTAGTTATAAATATTTTGAATTGTATGTATTTACTAATGTATTACTTAAATATGCAGCAAAAGAAATGTAATCTAGCTCTTAAGTTTGAAAATACAAATTTCACAAAACTGGGCATTTTTCAACTTTAACACCCTGTATCTCGAACACTAGTCATAGGATTGAGTTGAGCCCGTTGACACTTTTAGTTACTAAATCAAGTACTAACATACTAAAGTTTCAGAAAATTTAACCGGTCGCCATTTTTCCATTACTTTCCTTTAACAAAAATTTACGAGAGACCAGCTGTATATGGTCAGCTGTTATCCAAAAAAAGAGAAGTTAGCCACAAATGTTGTTAATATACCTACTACGTGACCTAATTTAGAAAAATATAATTTATATTAAAATTGAGTACTTCATTAAGACAATATTGAGAGTTTTCTTCTAACTGTTTATGAATTTCTAATATTAATAAAAAATAATTTTTTTCCCTTTATTGCATATATGTAAAATTTCAAATTCCGATATAGCGACAAACATAAACTCAATTGTGCTATCATTCGACGTTTCCAAATAATTTCACTTTACCTCATTTAAACTGGTCGAGATACTTAAACTAAAAAGAAATGAGTTAATTGTATTTGCGTCTTGCAATTTCAAAAGTATATCTTCAGTATTGTTTGTAATTATACCTGCCATAGAACCGTCTCCAATCACCTGCGCTCTGTGTGGATTTAGTTAATGACGGGTGTCTATTAATGATTGAGCTGACGCCATGTAGCAAATTTTGGTTATGTTGGTACCATTACACTTCATTTCGGTCGCAACGATTGACATTAGCGTCCCATGGGGCAATCACCTTTGATGTAATTATAAACATTGTTTGTTAAAATTAAACAGAATTCCCCTACTTTTGGAAATGTTTATTGCCAATATTTGCTAATTACAATTATTTAACAAAATAAATTTTAAAATTATTGTTATGACAAAAATACAAACAAACATTCTTCATTAAATTAATACAATTACAAAAAATGTAGAAAATGATGACTCTGGTGCTGTAGACATAAAATAATTATCCGCTTCATGTTTTCAAAAACATGCTGAAGTTCTTCCCGTGTAATAGCCTGAATCTCGTGTTCAACTGCTTCCATTAATTCATCTTAATTATGCAATCTATTTCTATAAATATTGTCTTCACTCTTTCTAAACAAAAATTAATCTGGAATTATGAAAATAACTGATTGTGAATATAACGAAAAATTAATACAGGAATGAAGAAATCACGGAAAAATTATAATAAAAGTTAATGAAAAACAGACACGTGCGACTATTGCAAAAAAAGTAGAAACCGATTGATTTTACAATATAATTCTCAGTGTTGCAAATACTAAGCAAAGAAATTTCCTAGATTTGACATGACGTCAGCTTCAATCATTAAGAGACACGTGTTATTGGCCACTCTTATCATTGTGGATTGCAATATTAGTCATATTACATCGCGATTTGTAATATTCACGCGGATGTCTCAATATTCTGCATTTAGTAAGCTTTATTTCCAAGGTTCATCAAGAACACGGCGTTGTCAGACATTCACAAAGATATGTTATTCGTAAAAACTTTGATTTTGAGAGGAACACGAGTATTAAATAGTCTTTCCAGTGCAGGATTAAGAACAGTAACTTTATTGTTAATTCCATCTATTCCTAGTCAACTCCTCTTCATACGCTATGAAACCAATTCATTTTCGGTACAAGCTCTTGGAATCGATCATCAGTAGGCTTGATCTCAATAAGGCGACTGGCCCAGACGGTATCCCAGCTATTGTCTTAAAGAAATGTTCCCCCGTACTAGTACCAGTCCTACCTAAGCTCTATACGATCTCTATGTCTTCTGGGGAATTCCCTTCATCATGGAAGTTAGCAAATGTTCAACCCATTCCCAAAAAAGGCGATAAGACCGATCCCTCAAACTACCGACCAACTGCCATCACTTCCATTTTGTCTAAAATCATGGAAAAAGCCATCAATCAGCAACTACTCACGTTCTTTGAAACTAACAAACTCCTTAGTGACCACCAATATGGGTTTAGGCAAAGTCGTTCAACAGGTGATCTTCTTTCACATGTAACCCAAGTTTGGAACAATACAGTACAGCAGTCCGGTGAAACAGTTGTAGTCGCTTTAAATATCTCATAGGCATTTGACTAAGTTTGGCATAAGTGTTTACTTGCCAAACTCACCTCGTTTGGGTTAAATGGTACGCTCATCAACTGGGTTTCTAGTTTCCTTGATAAAGGACGAATACGTGTCGTAGTTGATGGCTTTTTTTCAAAAGAAGTTAGCATTAGCGCGGGCGTACCACAGGGATCCGTTATAGCGCCTACACTTTTTCTGCTGTACATAAATGACCTTATTTCTTCAACAACTAACCCCATCCATTGCTTTCTGTAGTTCATCTCAGTCTACTCATGGTGATAATCCACCTTCTATGTCAAATCAAAAAATTAAAGCTGAAATGGCAAATTCAATCAACAAAGACATTCAACGTATTCTCGAAAGGGGAAGCAATAATCTAGTTAAATTTAATGCTAACAAAACTCAGTGTTGCCTTGTGTCCGCCAAAAAAGATCGATCATTTCCTGTTGTAAGTATGAATGGCTCAGTTCTTAAGTTTTCAGACTCTATTACTCTCTTGGGTATGACTGTATCTTCAAATCTCTCATGGGTTGACCATCTTCTGTCAGCTACCAAAACAGCTGCTCGTAAAATAGGCTTTTTGTACAGATCTAAGCAGTACTTTACCTCTCGACAACTCCTTCTGCCGAATAAGGCCCAAATTCGGCCTCATCTGGAATATAATTCTCACCTCTGGGTTAGTGCTCTTCAATACGCTCTCGATATCGTTGATCGTATTCAAAAGAGAGCGATTAGGCTTATAAGTGACCCGTCCATAACTTCTCAAATACAGTCCCTTGAGCATAGAAGGATGGTTTCAGTTCTTTCTTTGTATTATCGTTATTACAACGGCTATTGTGCTGCTGAATTATATTCTTTGATACCATCTCGGGCTATCTTTGCGAGAAACACTCGGTTCGCTCATTCACATCATCAGTATGTAGTATAAATCTCCACTTGTCGTACCAAACGGGCGCAATCCACATTTTTCTACACGGCTTCTAAACTCTGGAATGATCTCCCTAGTTCCTGCTTTCCTCTCACTTATGATATCAGAAAATTTAAGGTAGCTGTTCATAGGCATCTATTGGCAATTCATTATCCCTCTATCCATCCTCCTAAGTGTTCGCGAGTGCTTTAGCACGATGGGCCAAATTTAGCCTGTTCAGGTCCACAATCATAAAAAAAAACAAATATATAAGATGTCATTAATCGGAGGCTTATGAAGTTAGCCACATCAGATTTTTTTAAAAATAACGTAGATCAAATGAATATTTTGAAGTGAACAAATATGAATATTGTTGAGTCCACAGTTTTATATCAATAAGATATAAAGGATTTTTCGGCTAAAAGGTGTCATTATAAGGTTCTAATACATAAGCGTAAACCACCGAGTAAAAAGGCGTTCAGTAGTCGAACAAAAATTTGCAATCTTAAATAAAGTAAAATAGCTGTACATAATGTTAGTTTAAGTTAAATAACAACACAATTTTTAAGCAAACTATTTTCGTAATAAAAGCGGAAACGTGTTCGTTTATTTTGAATCCACCCTTTATGAAAATGGCAACTATAAAATTTAATTGTAGAATTGTCATTTTTTTATGATATATTGTTAGCTTTATTACCGTTTTTATGAATAATGAGGAGTGAAGACTAACCTATAAGGTTACTTAATTTAACATTTTTGGCCCACAAAACCACAAAAACCAAAATGAACGGAAACTAACCTAAAAAATGAACAACATAGTTGCCAAATATACATTACTTACTTCATACATGTCAAGTTGGAACTTCTAGCGCTTTACGATAATTTTATAATTTTAACTGTAGTTTTAGAAAAAAATTTGTTTGGTACTCGAAATGAAAGTGCTTTTCCAACTCTCGTTCGCTTGCTACGCTCGTATGTCAAACTTTGAACCCTAGTTAAACAAACACCACTTCTTTTATTGTATTTGTGCAATAAACTTTTTCCGGAGACTCAAAAATTACATCGCGGCTTATTATAAAACTTGGAATAACTGTCCCTTTGATAACCACAACATTCTTTTAAACTACTAAAGTAATTCATTAAAAAAGCTTATTTTTATTTTTCAGGTATTGGATATTGCACAGCACTTGAGTTTGCGAAAAGAGGTGCTAGAGTAATTTTAGCATGTAGAAACCAAGCAAAAGCCGAAGCAGCGCGAGCCAAAATTGTAGAAGAAACGGGAAATAGAAATGTTGCAGTTAGGATTGTTGACTTATCTTCATTAGGTTCAGTACGAAAATTTGTTACAGAAATGTATGAGTCTGAAGATAAATTAGATATTCTTGTTAATAATGCAGGAATAGGGTTTATTGATCACTCTTACACGGCAGATGGTTTAAGTTTATCTATGCAAAGCAACCATTTTGGACCATTTTTACTGACAATTCTACTTTTAGGTAAACCATTGCTTTTGTTGAAAGTAAATATTTTTTTCTTTTTTTTTAGATTTATTAAAGAAAGCTGCACCAAGTCGGATAGTTACAGTATCATCAAGTTTAGCAGCGATTGGAAAAATCTACATAAATGATTTAAATGCTCCTCTTGGGCACTTGTTTTCACAAGCAAGGGCTTATTCCAATACTAAACTTTGCAATCTGCTTTTTACAGCTGAGTTGGCTAGAAAATTGGAAGGTAGCGGTGTTACGGCTAATGCTGTTCGTCCTGGAGCTGTTCAATCGGATTTTTTTAAAGACCCAAAAACTATAGGACTAAAACTGTCAAAAATAATAATGCGTTTATTCTACAGGGTTAGTTTTAAATTTATAATTTATTTATTCCTCAAATTTTAATTGTCATACAACTAAGTAAGTTCATATCATTATTTAGTCATGGGGGTTATTAATAGTAATTTGTGGAGCCGCGAAAATAAGAATTTTTTTGTTTAATTCTGCAATTAACCTTTTATTGTAGACAACAGAAGCAGGTGCGCAAACATCTATTTATGTTGCCATATCTAGAGATATTGAAGGAGTTACGGGTAGTGTTTTTATGGATTGTAAAAAGTATTCGATGCCAAGATCAGCAAGAAATGTAGAGTTATGTCGTAAGCTTTGGGAGAAAAGTGAAGAATTTGTAAAATTAACTAACGAAGAAAAACAATGTTAATCACTTTTGAAGTGTTAATATTAGCAAAATTGTTATAAAACATTTACTTTTAATCGTTTTAACCTTCAATAAAATGCATGACTGATAAACTGTATTTCCCTCAATGTCTCTATCATACCTATAGCCAATTTAGGTACTTTTTACATTCCAATCTACATAATGTAGATATAGAAGGTTATGCAATCGACTTTCACCAAGACCGACAATGATGCCCATGTGTCTGGATGTATGTTAGTATCCACAACTCCAGAACGTCAACACGTACGTACCTCAAATTTGGTATTTAAGCTTGTTTTCATTTCTCCTGGACCAGATTAGATTTGGGAGAAGTTCAGCGGCGGAGAGAGGGGTTTATTAGGATCAGCTATTGGTTTGTATCAAATATTTCTGGAACAACTGTATATTTCAACGATATAAATCTGTCAACGTATAGACCTTAAGCACATCGCTTAATTATGTTCTATGGAATTTTTTGATACGGCGTGAAATTTAGCGGCAAAAATTCCTAAGGTATAATTTAAGCCTTAGTACAAATTTTTTCAATTTTTCTGAATAACGATAAATTTTATAAGAAAAGGTGTAGACATATTTTTAAAGAAAATTTAATTTTACATAACTTTGCTTTATACAGTTTTTTTAATACAAAGCCAAATTAGTCTAAAAATTAATTAAACAAGATTGAAAATGCTTAATCTGTATTATCGATATTTTATAGAAGCGATCGGCCTTGGAATTCTTATAAAGTTAGCATCTATACAACTTACCGAAGCAAAGAAGGTAGTCGGAAAATATGTGAACTAAAAGAATTTTTTCGGACACTAAATGGAAATGGATTACATTTAATAAGAAATTATTAAAAAAATACATGACAAGCAAAGAATCAAATTTCCGTTTACAT
>JARFJB010002154.1:3497500-3547795 GCA_036346205.1 Vesta saturnalis | reverse complement strand
AATGGCTATTCACTTTCCAAACCTTTATTAAGTTTTTGATTTTCTACCGTCCTAGATACACACTACACTATAACGGTTATTTATTTATAAACAGTTATTTATTAACATTTAACCTTACCTAACGAACATGCCAGCCGGGGAGGTACCACCACCCTTACCATGGGCTCCTTAATATTGGGTCTCCGATTTTCTGAGCTCGGTAAGGGCTGCCGGTTACCTTTTCCATCATCCTTAATCTATTCTCATCCTTATTCTTCCTTCTCGCCCTCACTGTCTTCCTATCGGATTAAAAGTCCCAAATTAAAAAATAAGATGGCTGTGGTTTCTAGGGTTATAAATTCCGGACGTAAAATCCTGCCCCATTCGGATGTCCAGGAGGGCAGGGCCCAAGCGACCTCGGTCATCGAAAGTATCAACTTTCTGATTCACTACTGCAACATCCGCGGTATCAGGTCTAATCTTAATGCTATTCACCAACATCTTGAACAATTACAACCTGATATATTGTTTCTATCTGAAACACAAGTCTCCTCTGAAAGCTCCGAGTCACCCGACTTACAATTTCCTCAATACCATCTTCACTCTAACTTTCGATATAAAGGAGGCGTATGTGCGTACATCAAGGACAGAATTGCTTGCAAGAGGGTTTCTTCCTTAGAAAATAAAAATTTTGACGTGATTTGGTTTAAACATTCTGGTCCTAATTTTGTGAAATTCTACTGTTGCATTTATAGGTCTCCTAATGACAGCAACTTTCAAGACTTCTTCGATTACCTTAGTATGAAAGTTGACTATCTCCTGTCTCAGTTTCCATCTTGCGATATCTCATTTGTAGGCGATTTCAATGTTCATAACTCTAATTGGCTTCAATTTTCATCTACTACAAATCCGCTGGTCATAGTGCAGAAACATTTGCTATTTCATGTGATCTCACACAAATGATTTCTGAACCCACAAGAATCCCTGATAACCCTAACCATACTCCACATCTTCTAGATCTCTTTCTTACATCAAACCCTCTTGTTTATAAAACTTCCGTTCTTTCGCCTTTAGGTCTTTCCGACCATTGTCTAATAAAAATCATTTCTACTGTACCTAATTCCACTGTTGTTCGCAAAACCGATAGAACCTTGTGGTGTTTTAAGTCAGCTCGATGGAGTGATTTACGGGATTTCTTTGCAACCTTTCCATGGCGTGAATATTGTTTTAAGTCGTCCTCTTCTTCGGACATCGCTCTTTCAGTATCTGAAGTCATCCTCATGGGAATGGAGTTATACATTCCGAAAAACAGTACCGTGTAGGTCATTCACGTTCCCAACCCTGGTTCAATAAGGCTTGTTCTGATGCAATATCTTTAAAAATAAATGTTACATTAAATGGAAATCTAATAAATCGGTTGACAGTCATGTAGAATACGTTGGTGCTAGAAATATCTGCAAAAGTGTCATCACTAAAACTAAAAAGTTGTTCGAACAACGAAAATGCAATGAACTAGCTACATCTCCTTTAGGCAGTCGTAAATTTTGGTCTTTAGCAAAAGCCATTAGTAAAAACTTTCGAACATCTTCATTTCCCTCTGACATCTATTGACGGATCGGTAGTTGCTGATTCTGTAGACAAAGCCAACGTTTTTGTGGATTTGTTTGCATCAAACTCGTGTCTCAATGATTCTGGAAAAGATGTGCCCCTAGTCAACTCTTCTTCATACGTTATGAAACCAATTCATTTTCGGTACAAGCTCTTGGAATCGATCATCAGTAGGCTTGATCTCAATAAGGACGACTGGCCCAGACGGTATCCCAGCTATTGTCTTAAAGAAATGTTCCCCGAACTAGTACCAGTCCTATCTAAGCTCTATACGATCTCTATATCTTCTGGGAATTCCCTTCATCATGGAAGTTAGCAAATGTTCAACCTATTCCCAAAAAGGTGATAAGACCGATCCCTCAAATTACAGACCAATTGCCATCACTTCCATTTTGTCTAAAATCATGGAAAAAGCCATCAATCAGCAACTGCTCACGTTCCTTGAAACTAACAAACTCCTTAGTGACCACTAATATGGGTTTAGGCAAAGTCGTTCAACAGGCGATCTTCTTTCATATGTGACCCAAGTTTGGAACAATACAGTAGAGCAGTCCGGTGAAACAGTTGTAGTCGCTTTAGATATCTCAAAGGCATTTGACCAAGTTTGGCATAAGTGTTTACTTGCCAAACTCACCTCGTTGGGTTAAATGATACGCTCATCAACTGGGTTTCTAGTTTCCTGATAAAAGACGAATACGTGTCGTAGTTGATGGACTTTTTTCAAAAGAAGTTAGCATTAACGCGGGCGTACCACAGGGATCCGTTATAGCGCCTACACTTTTCTGCTGTACATAAACGACCTTATTTCTTCAACAACTAACCCCATTCCATTGCTTTGCTGACGATAGCACTCTTCACTGTAGTTCATCTCAGTCTACTCATAGTGATAATCCACCTTCTATGTCAAATCAAGAAATTAAAGCTGAAATGGCAAATTCAATCAACAAAGACATTCAACGTATTCTCGAATGGGGAAGCAATAATCTAGTTAAATTTAATGCGAACAAAACTCAGTGTTGCCTTATGTCCGCCAAAAAAGATCGATCATTTCCTGTTGTAAGTATGAATGGCTCAGTTCTTAAGTTTTCAGACTCTATTACTCTGTTGGGTATGACTGTATCTTCAAATCTCTCATGGGTTGACTATCTTCTGTCAGCTACCAAAACAGCTGCTCGTAAAATAGGCTTTTTTGTACAGATCTAAGCAGTACTTTACCTCTCGACAACTCCTTCTGCTGTATAAGGCCCAAATTCGGCCTCATCTGGAATATAATTCTCACCTTTGGGTTAGTGCTCCCCAATACGCTTTCGATATCGTTGATCGTATTCAAAAGAGAGCGATTAGGCTTATAAATAACCCGTCCTTAACTTCTCACATACAGTCCCTTGAGCATAGAAGGATGGTTTCAGTTCTTTCTTTGTATTATCGTTATTACAACGGCTATTGTGCTGGTGAATTACATTCTTTGATACCATCTCCGGCTATCATTGCTAGAAACACTCGGTTCGCTCATTCACATCATCAGTATGCAGTACAAATCTCTACTTGTACCAAACGGGCGCAATCCACATTTTTCTACACGGCTTCTAAACTCTGGAATGATCTCCCTAGTTCCTGTTTTCCTCTCACTTATGATATGAGAAAATTTAAGGTAGCTGTTCATAGGCATCTATTGGCAATTCATTATCCCTCTATCCATCCTCCTAAGTGTTCCTGAGTGCTTTAGCACGATAGGCCTTATTTAGCCTGTTCAGGTCCACAATCATAAAAAAAAAAAATTTATGTATCATTCATTTACCGGTATATTTATTTTCCACAAGTACAAGACGCAGTCGTAAGCAAATTCTTTTCGCGCTAGGCTTGATATTCAAAACTGGCTCATAAGCGAAATCGTGCGCTATTTAAGTCGACAAAAGTGATAAAAAGTCTCGTAAATGGTAGAACTTCTGATGTCTTCCTATTGTGTCTTATCTGAAGGTCGCGCTATCTTTTTCGTACTTTTTTATACTTTGATTAATTCCTTCTAAACAACTAAACGTTAGAAACGGGACACAAAAGGGATAAATACGAAACATTTACGTAATTTATTAAAATAATTACATACACGAAATGTTTAAGAAAAGGGACTGTCCCGTATACTACGGGACGAATGGTCGCCTTAATAAACATAGTAATAACTAGAAAAGAAGGCATGATAAAATGGAGCCGAAAAAGAACTTCCAGAACCTTAGAATTATGATAAAAATCCCGAGAATGGGATGAAAACTAAAAAATTGGGAATGAAGGTCACCTTAAATAAGACGATAAGTACCCCAAGAGGTAGGGGTAGCAACCCTTAAACCACCGAGGCCGTGTATCCCATGGTAGAAAATATCTGCCACTTCAGTAACTAATTTAATAATGCGTTAATAAATATTAGTGTCAACAAATCTATAAAATATGAAAAAGAATAAGCTTTCTGTTATAATTATGTGCGTTAAAAACCTACTATTGACTTATTACTTACTACTTTTAAAAAATGCTTTTTGTAGGCATTACTATTAAAATCTAGCTGAAATCTAAATATCTTTAAAATTATCGCGTTAACAAAGTCCATTTATAAATCGACAAGAAATTTAAACATGATATAAAAATAACGGTGGTGATAGTTATTTCCGGTATAACCGGAAGTGATTAACCATACGTATGTTCCCTAAACATAATATGTTGTAAAAATTTCAAGTCTTTGTTTTTGTAGTTTTCTATAAACGTGTAACGGCCATCGTTGAACATTTTTTTTCGTACTTCAGGCGTTGTTGGTTTGACGCTTCTTTAGCTGTTTCTCATTTTTTTTCCTTACGGAAGCTCTTCATTCGGTCTTCCCACGTTTCATGTGCTCTCGTTTAAGTTGAGATTCCGGTCCCGTTTTACTCTCTTTTTTATTTTGTTTAGCGTGTTGTATTCCTTCCTACAATTTTCTAATTTACATGTAATGTCATAACTCTTTCACTTAGCTCTTAGAAATGATACGTTCTGTATGAAGAACTGTTGGAACTAGGTTTCAATTCGTCCACTTAATTAGACAGCCGAATTTATTTTAATTTATAAATTATGTTTAAGACACTGTGTTCTTCAAAAGGGCTATTAAAATCGGTATAATTAATTAAAATAAATACAAATAGAAACAAACTGTAAATATAGTTAAATTAACTAATTTGTTGGTTGGTGCTTGTATTAATCGTGCAATACCAAAGTAATAAGTAAGAATTCCGCTACAAATGAAGGATCACGCTTTAATTGAATTTCAATTTTAAATTTTTTCGTCTCATAAACTTCAATTCATGGCTTGCTCTGTTGATTCAAAACAGATCGATTCCTTAACTTTCACTGATTTTTTCATGCTCAAATTACTTTTTTGAATATTGACCAAAGACGACAATAAATCATAGAATTTGTGAGCAATGAACTTTGATAGATAACAACGCCACTATATTATTAACATTTTGCATTGTATTATTATCGGTATCAGTACACATTGAATTTGTTTACAAAACGATCAAAAATAATTTTGGGGTTCAATAACACACAAATTACATACAAGGTGATCATGTTTTAATTAATACAAAACTAGACATCGTATTTAAGTGCCTAACCAGACAAGTTCGCGTAACAAGGAAATGCAAAATAAAAATAATATGTCATTACAGATATGTTGTAAGTCATCCGCTGTATCAGAGAATATATTAACCTTACTGACATTTTGATAAGTTTGTTTTCTTACTATTTTTTAAATAGATGAATAACGGTTTAAAATCTCATAGTAAGTAACGAAGTTGACATGATGAAAGTTAATATAAAATCTGTTCTTGTTATTCACTTCCTACTAGTAAGTCTCCTATTGGGTTATTAACCTAAAATATAATTGCATTTTTAGGTCAATATTAATTTATTGCAAACGAAAGTAATAATACCGGGCGAAATACCACACAAATGTATACCGTCCCACCAAACCGGCGTAGATTACCGTCTAACGGAAGAACTACCGAAACTGGAAGTTATAAACAGGTTTAACATACGTCCGTTAAGAGACTTACTTCCTCCACGTGATTTTATCCCTGAAGGAAATCAAGTTTATAATAATTATTTGCGATGTGTTTGGAAAAGTGATCGTTTAATGTTTCGAAATGACGATATCAACTATAATAAATTAGAAGAATATATTACAAAAGCGATTACATCAGTAGTTGGTGTTACAGGACCTGCCATTAATTTAAGTTCTGTACATGCAAAAGATGTTGTGGAGGGATGCAAAAATATTGGTGGTGATCCGGGTACTAAAATAATACGTATGCAAAATTATATTATATCTAGATTAGAACCATTCGTACATGTTATATAATTTTTTAAACTTTTGAATAAATTATTTAGTTAATTATTAATGCTTAAAAACGCAGTGGGTCAGAGTGTTTTCCTATAGTAGGTCATTATCTCATCGAACTTTAGACGTTTTACACACTTTTTAAACATTTTTCGATTTATTTTTAAGAAAAAAACGTTAGATTTGTATCTTCCAATGATAGAAGAAACATAATTATGCAAATCCATTTCTCAACATACATATTAATGTACCTAGACGAAAACGTGATTATGTAGTTTTTATATACATCCTTTGATATTTTTAAAACGCTAATTCGTCATGGAGTTATGTTACGGTAACTTTAATTGGTAACAAAATTTATAAAGCCAAGGCTCGGTGGTTCAGTGCTAGTAGGCATTGGGGTGGGTTAATACAGTTAAATAATTATACACAATATTATATACAGAAATAAAATAAAATAATAATCAGGAAAAATGGACGCCACGTACTTCCAAGATAGTTATATTTGTAATTTACCTTAGTTCGAAGTACGAAAAACTAAATAAATCATAGAAAAAATTATGAATAAATTGACACAATGGGGTCACAAAATTATAATCGCCATCAAAACAGATAAATGGTCTAAATGGTAACATAAATTTGACAAGTAATATAGATACCCGTAAGGATTGATTAATAAAAAAAAGGAAATAAATATTATTTTAATATAACATTGAATGATTGATCCAAATTACCTTAAATTAATCCTCGAGCAACAAAAAAAAGGAGGAAAAGTGATATTAGTTACGTTAATCTTACAAAGTTTTCGAATTCGGTTTACCCAAGTAAACAAGCGATCAAGTATATCAATAATCTCACCTGAAAATAACTTCTTTCCGGTGTCGTTTCCTTGCGCAAGTAACGTCCGAAATTACAGAAGCTAAATGGAAAAGAAAACAATAATAATTCGGACCTTAAACAATAGGTTGGCCCTAGAAAATGGATACATTAATTACTTGATTGACAACAAATTCGAATACTGAAGGTACACTAATAAATTAGGTTACAATAGGCAAACACATAGTTAAAGGTAAAGTGGTTTACAATATTGATAAATAATTGAAACTTAAACAAAATTATGAATTTAGAAAGATCAAATAAGCAAATAGTGACAGTGAAATTTTCACGTATAAATTAAGACTATAAAAGTAAGATAATAATTTATTGAAATGACTAAATTTTAGCTAGGCAAGTTATCTAACATTAAAAGTAAACAATTACTAGGTAAATTCGTGTGAGCAGACAGTAGTTTTCTTTATAAGTCATTAAATTAGAATTTCTTCAGTCGTAAGAAAAATTCAAAATGGCAGCGGTGTTATTTTTCTATTGACGACGCTGGATCAACTCGAAGTGATAGTGGGTAGGTAATATACGTAGAGGGAGAAAAATAAGCGAAAACGAAAAGGGAAAGAAAAACGCTACGAAAGAAAATATAACATTAAATGACGGAATGATTCACAAAATTACTGACCTTGTAAGCTGGTAACCACAAGCGTTAGAATTAGATAAGAGAAACACAACACTCTTGAACGCTTAAAACCGTAATAATTATCACGTAACTTAAGTGACGCGAACTAGCATCAGGTTCGGCACAAAATTAATTATTCATTGATCGAGAAATCCGGAAAATATCCGTTTTATTTTTAATTAGAAAATCATGTCAATGAATCGCGGTTCAAGTGAAGCAAAAAAATATCCAACTCACTTTTTTGTGTGTGATTGCAACCACGGAAACAGAAAAACAAAAACGAAACTAAAAGCGGAAACAAGGGTTCGAGATTAACGAACGCAATACACCAATGAGAATCAAGAAGACTGCAAACGTTATCCGACAGTAAAGAAAAATGAAAACAATTTATTCCATAGAATAGCGATCCTAGAAATGTGACCAAATTAATTAAGATAACACACAGACACACACACACACACACACACACTCACAGACACACAGACACACAGACACTCAGACACACAGACACACAGACACACAGACACACAGACACACAGACACACAGACACACAGACACACAGACACTCAGACACAGACACAGACACACAGACACACAGACACACAGACACACAGACACACAGACACACAGACACACAGACACACAGACACACAGACACACAGACACACAGACACACAGACACACAGACACACAGACACACAGACACACAGACACTCAAACACACACAGACACACAGACACACAGACACACAGACACACAGACACACAGACACACAGACACACAGCACACAGACACACAGACACAGACACACAGACACAGCACACAGACACACAGACACAGAACACAGACACACAGACACACAGACACACAGACACACAGACACACAGACACACAGACACACAGACAACACAGACACACAGACACACAGACACACAGACACACAGACACACAGACACACAGAACACAGACAACAGACACACAGACACACAGACACACAGACACAGAACACAGACACACAGACACACAGACACAAGACACACAGACACACAGACCACACAGACACACAGACACACAGACACACAGACACACAGACACACAGACACACAGACACACAGACACACAGACACACAGACACACAGACACACAGACACACGAGACACACAGACACAAGACACACAGACACACAGACACACAGACACACAGACACACAGACACACAGACACACAGACACACAGACACACAGACACACACGACACACAGACACAGACACACAGACACACAGACACACAGACAACGACAGACACAGACACAGACACACAGACACACAGACACACAGACACACAGACACACAGACACACAGACACACAGACACACAGACACACAGACACACACGACACACAGACACACAGACACACAGACACACAGACACACAGACACACAGACACAGACACACGACACACAGACACACAGACACAACAGCACAGACAAGACACACAGACACACAGACACATAGACACAGACACACGACACACAGACACACAGACACACAGACACACAGACACACAGACACACAGACACAGACACAGACACACAGACACACAGACACACAGACACACAGACACACAGACACACAGACACACAGACACACAGACACACAGACACACAGACACACAGACACACAGACACAGAGACACACAGACACACAGACACACAGACACACAGACACACAGACACACAGACACACAGGCACTCAGACACATAGACACACAAACATACAGACACACAGGCACGCAGACACACAGGCACGCAGACACACAGGCACACAGACACACAGACACAGACACACAGACACACAGACACACAGACACACAGACACACAGACACGCAGACACGCAGGCACGCAGACACAGACACACAGACACGCAGACACACAGACACACAGACACACAGATACACAGACACACAGACACACAGACACACAGACACACAGATACACAGACATACAGACACACAGACACACAGACACACAGACACAGACACACAGACACAGACACACAGACACAGACACACAGAACAACAGACACACAGACACACAGACACACAGACACACAGACACACAGACACACAGACACACAGACACACGGACACACGGACACACGGACACACGGACACACACACAGACACACAGACACACAGACACACAGACACACAGACACACAGACACACAGACACACAGACACACAGACACACAGACACACAGACACACAGACACACAGACACACAGACACACAGACACACAGATACACAGACACACAGACACACAGACACTCAGGCACACAGACACACAGACACACAGACACACAGACACACAGACACACAGACACACAGACACACAGACACACAGACACACAGACACACAGACACACAGACACACAAACACAAATAATTTCAATTTCAATTTTTTAGCATAACTACGCAATCTCTTTTTTATACGTTCATAACAAGAATAGGCAACATTGCAAAAACAAAAACAATAATCTATGTCACAATGACGTTTGAGACTTCATATCAGATAGAGGTTAATAGACATAAATAGATGTTAATGTAAAAAAATATCCACAATACAGCTTCAGCATTTTCAATCATATTTATATAATTTGTACATTTATTTCGTTTTACATTAAAAAACTTTGCAAAGAAAATTTATGTAAAATTATATTTTCTTTAAAAAATATTTCTACAGTTTTTCTTATAAAATTAGTCATTCAGATAATGCAAACATTTGAACACTTAAATTCTACCTTAGCAGTTTTCTTGCCGCTAGGTCTAATAAAAAAATAGCATATATCATAATTAATCAATATGTTTATGTTAATTAGTATTTCTATAATTTTAATACATGTAGCTGTTTTGGAAATATTAGTAAAACCAAAACTGCATTAAACACACTTTCTGCGCATTTTTCTCCCAAAATCTAACAGCTCTAAGGCAATATCAAAATATGCTTAATACATAACATTGTAATACTAGGTACTTTGTTCTGGAGTTATCGTGGGACAGCATATTGCACACAACACACAAAACACACACACACACACACACACACACACTCAGCATCACGACACCACACACACAGCACTAGCACACACACACACACACAACACACACATCACGTACACTGCACATCGAGACTGACTCACACACACACATACACACACACAACCCACACACACACACCACACAATACACACAATCACACTAACACTCACACTCACACACACTCACACACACACCACACCCACACCACACCACACCCACACCAACACCCACACCCACACCCACACCCACACCCACAACACCCACACCACACAGCACACCACCACACACACCACACCACACGCACACGCACACGCACACGCACACGACACGCACACGCACGCGCACGCGCACGACGCACACGCACACGCACACGCACACGCACACGCACACGCACACGCACATGCACACGCACACGCACACGCACGTGCACGCCCACGTCCACACCCATGCCCACGCCCATGCGCACGTGCATGCGCACGCCCACGCCCATGCCCGCGCCCACGCACGCACCGCACGCACGCACGCACGCACGCGCACACACACACACGCACGTACGCACGCACACACGCACACACATCCAGATATGATGGCCGATCTTGGCGAAACTTGGCCAAAAGTTGTAAAATAATAAATAATCAGTCTATTAACGATAGTGAAATAAAAGTCGTTTTTCATAACCTTCTATACCTACATATGTATGTTTAGGTTGGAAGATAAGAATCAGGACAAACGTAATATTTTATGTGCAAATCTAGTTTCAATTTATTTTATGTTACACTGTAAGGTTCAGTGTTATTGGTTTATTAAAGAAGTTTGTGATAATTTATTGCGACAATATACATTCCATAGATAAAAGCTGTTACGTTGATGAATTCTATACATTAAAGAATTCTGTAGGTATGCTTTCAAGTTGTTTTAAGGATAATCGAATACATACACAAATTGTGGGCTATATTTGGGTTAAAATAAGCCATATTTTCTGTAAGTGTGTCAACGAAAGAATTTATTACATGCAACGTATTATTAAACCACCATGATGAAATAAATACACCACGGTTGACAATTCAGTACTATACTGGGTACACCTCTTTATATTTTCAGCATTAATGAAAATAACTTTACCTGATTTTGTTTTATCCATTTGCATACATTAACCATTTTCTACCACTCGGAAAGTGATTCGGAATCGGCTAATGATGAGTAAAGCGGCTCTCTTTATGTGAATATATTATGTATTCATACATAAATCGATACTTGTAAATAGATAGGTACTAGTTTTAAGTTCTTTCACGGCTTTGTATCAGTTTAGAATAGGTACCTCCTGCAAAAAACCTTACTACTTCTATTTCTAAATTGGCAATTTTAACTGAGAGTTGCACTTGTGTTGTTTATCTTTTTCTTTCTATTTCTTCTATTTCATTCTTGCTTTTTTTTTGTTTTATATATGTTTACCTAAATTTCAACTAAACAAACCAGTTCTTTTAAGAACTAAATTCGGTATTTTCTTATCACATATCTATTTTTTTAGATATGGACTCGACGCCAAACACAAGCAAGGTGTCAGAAAAGCAGTGCATGTCAAACATGTACAAGCAAATTTTGTCTGATACTCCTCAAATGAAAATAACCACCACTGTTAAGAAAATTGCAGATACAGCAGGTAAGAGGAAATTTAATCAAAATTATCCTTTTAAAAGTACATTTTAGGTGTATCAAAATCTACTGTTTACCGCACAATAAAAGAATATAGAGACACCGGGGCTGTTACCCATTCTAAAAGTTCTGGAGGACGGTCACATGCAGCAATGTACGATGAGTTAACTAAGAAATGTGTTCGATACATAATACACAACTTCTTTCGCAACAATGAACTTCCAACGTTGGATAAAATTTTAAAAGAAGTACGGAGTCGTCTTGATTAACCACAGTTCTTCATTGTATAAATTAATGAAACAAATCAACATATTTTACTAAGCTTGGAATTTAAAGTAAAGTGTAAATTTGTAACTTGATTGAATTCAGAGCTGTTTGGTTTACAAAAACCGCACTTACGTAAAGTATTTTTATCTACCAAAAAATCACTAATTCGAAATAGAGCTGATAGATATAATAAAATCGTTGCGGTGCTTACTGTAGCTTAACCTATCTGTGAACAATATTTACCTATTCTTAAAAATTCAAAATTAGCGCCAAATAGTTTTGGTTAATAAAATTAGTGATATTTTATATTGTAAATCAGTCTTCTGGGTTTACTCCTTCTATAGTTTATTTTTTAACTAAGAGGAGTAAACTCAGAAGACTGATTTACAATATAAAATATTACTAAATTTAGCAACCAAAAATCTATTTGGCGCTAATTTTAAATTTTTAAGGATAGATAAGCATTGTTCACAGATAAGTTACGTTATAGTAAGCACTGCAGCGATTTTATTATATGTGTAAGCTCTATTTCGAAATAGTGATTTTTGGTAGATAAAAATACTTTACTAAGTGCGGTATTTTATAAACCTTAACGTTCCAATTTTATTTTTAAATGAAAATTTTCCACATTAAGTACCATTTTACTTACCTCTGATAGTGAAAGACCATTCAATAAACTTACAAATTTAATTTTAAATTTACAGTTTACTATAAATCACAAACTTGGTAAAATATAATACAACAAGAAATAAGTGATGTACAGTAAACAAAAAATTCTACGTACAATTTCAGTCTTAAATGTCAGACAAGGCTCATTATTGGTTACAAGATTTAAACATTACAATACTTTTAAAATATTTATATTATCGAAAACCACACAAGCAGTAAACCGACACCTCACCTTTCACTTTTTGACGTCACAAGACCGCCCACGTGGGTGACCGCATTTTCCACCCTTATTTTTACTCGCTTACGTGTAGGACGTATTTTTTCACCCCTATTTTTTACACATCCACGTGTGAGACCGTGTTTTCAACTCTTTTATCCTATTTTTTACACACCCCCGTGTGAGACCATATTTTCAACCCTTTCTGTTCGAAGGTCCTTTTTCAACCCTAATTATTTTTTACTTGCGCAGGTGTAGGACGTATATTTTCACCCCTATTTTTACACATCCACGTGTGAGACCATGTTTTCAACCCTTTTATCCTAATTTTCACACACCCACGCGTGAGACCGTATTTTCAACCCTAATTATTTTTACTCGCTTACGTATAGGACCGTATTACCCTTATTTTTATGGTTTCTTTTAGAGGTTATTTTTCAAACCTTATGGTTGTATTAAGGACCTTTTGGCAGCTAGGACTTTTTCTGTGGTTGCTAATGTGAGGACTGTATTTAGGGGTGGGGGCTGGTCTTGGCTTGGCTTAGGGCTGTATTTAGGGATGGGGGCTGAACTGGGGGCTGGGGCTATATGTAGAGCTAGGGTTGGAGTTTAGGGCTGGGGCTGTATGTAGAGCTAGGGTTGGAGCTTAGGGCTGGGGCTGGGGGCTGGTCTAGGGATAAGTCTTAGGGTTGGATCTGGGGCTGGAGGCTGGACTTGGACTTGGAGTTGGTCTTAGGGTTATTTTTGATGGTATTAAGGTCCTTCTGGCTATATTAAGAACAGTGATCCCGGAGGTTGCACACGCATACAATGTTGGAAATTGCATAAATATTATTATCGATCCTATTGCTTTAAAATGGTCAAATGCTATTGAATGATCTTTCACCTATACGAGAAAACGTATTTTTTAATAATGATGCAAAATAGCAGCTGTGTTAAGCATTGATCTTGCGTGGGTGAATTTGAATGACAGTAACATTTAATTATAGAACACTTATTTTTATTGTAAATTTTATAATTAAAAATCCTCAGTGAACTATAAAAAATTACTATCATTCGGGTCTAATGAAACAAATTATTATTAAGTTAATTAATTACATAACAGCAATATTGTCTTCTAAAACGCATATTAAAAACATAGTTAACCTGCATTGAAATATGTTTAATATCCATCCGACCGTTAAAATGTTGTACGCCTTAATTTTTTTTAAAGAAACTTAATGCTTAGATGTGTTTTATAACTGTAATTAAAAATCTGTAAATAAATAAAAGGTTAACACCACACTTACCAGTTCTGTACTTAAAGAACGTTTTGAGGCACTGCTTCACGAATGATAGTCACTGCTTTTGTGCTGCATGCCAAACTAAAAAACAACTTTCTAGGTTGTGTAAAAACTACCTATTGATTTCCCATAATTAGAGTGTAAAATATACAAACAACCTTATTATCCTTATCGCACTTTCTGCAACGTGTATTTTACCTTTCTCTTAAAATAAATCGGTTCGAAAAATATTCATATTGTACATACGGATACACAAACTGTTTTATAAAAAACCATATTAAAAGTTTTGTAAAGTTACATGTTTTAAATTCCACAACAATATGTAGTAAGAAATCACTGGTCATATTTACTTTAGCTAATTACCGTGTAATTATATAACTTTGTTAAATATAATAGTCTGAAATTGATTAACAATATAAATGGCAACATAATTTCTTTTTAAAAAACACTAAATCATAAATTTTATAACACGATTTTTAAAAAACACATGCTGAATTAAAAGAAAAAACAATGGGTTATCTCTTTTATTTATTAGAATGGAATGGTTGGGTAACAGGCGTTAAACAATAACCTGATTATCCCATCATTTATAATTAAACATATACTAAAATAGTTTTTTACAAAATCAAACATAGGTAAATTATGTAATCTAAAATATAGAAACATTAAGGTATAAGGTCCACACACATCCGAATGATAGTCTTGTAGTATTGTTTTATTGTATACGAAGCATCTGGAATTCTTCTCTAGAAAACGTAAATGATATCCTAGCGGTGGTCGTCCAAAGGAATCAAAATACTCTCCATTACCATTCTCGGCAATGTAGATAGCGGTCCAATGCTGACCTGGTTTGTTTGCAGGATCCGTGTTTACGATAATTGCACACGGTCAAGGTGCGTGTCTCGGTAGTTGATTAGAAGCACATACAAGCCGAAACACATTCTTCTTGAGGTTGGGGATCGATTTCAAGCATCTCAACACTTGTACCGCATACACCTTTGGAATTGGTATGCGTCCAGTCTTGCAGTAGTAATGCGTTTTCCAGTGCACACATAGGCTCAGTGATGTTATGGTTTAAGCAGCTATATGCTTTTGTTTCTTTTTTCAACTGTTTAATCGACGGACAACCACTCTCCTCCAGGTTTACTGTTGATTCGTTAAGAAACCTTAAAAACTGTTGTTTTTCACCGCCCTTAACGTGAATTTTGTTAAATGGGCGCAACACTCCCATCAACTCCTCACGGAAATTGTTGTAATGTACATGACCCCACCACCATTTCAACCCATGATAATTATCTTCCATAAATTTTATCTGTCGTGACATGGATCCTGATATAAAGTAGCCTCGAGGTGGTTTTATTAGCATCAACGATAAACGACCGTGATCTGTAACCACGGCAATTTCTTTCGGTATGAATTCGTTGTTAACAACACTAAACCCTTGTACGTCCAAGTATGGGTCCATCTTCTATCGGCTGTTGCTGTACACTGAAGCCTACAGGTTAGAGATTCCACTTTTAACAGCTAAAATCCACAACGACATTCCGATGTTTATCGATCTCGCTCACGTTATCGAATTCTGAATACACTAAACAGTTAACGGTTACGGTGAGCGCTTCTTCAAACCCGACTTCCAGCCAAAGGGAGCCGTTTCTAACTAAATTCCAGTGCGTGCTAGCGTTTGCAGACAAGTCAAGTGTTAGGTCAAAGGCCATTAAACAGTAGCCGTTGGGGTAATCACTTCTTGATATATCGTTACCTTCATTCAAAAAATGAATACCCGTACCAGAGAATAAGGTGTCGTACGCTCTTACATATAAACCATTAGCTGTAAAGTCTGGTTGTAAGGCCTTCGAGGAATTTGTTGCCCGTCAATATATAACGACATGTAGTTAATATTGCAGTGATGAAAATTGAACGGATTTGAGGGGTAGTCACCGTTGAAGGCTTTATTTGCTACAAAGCCTACGATGCATCGTTTGGGTAACTGACCTAGGAAAACATTATCCAATGATTTTCGCTGTATGCCTGCAGGTATAGTTAACACTTTTACGTCGGTCCTTGTAACAGGGTATTTTGTGGCTGTTGTTTCTAAAGCTTTAGCGTGCGCAATTAGAATAGTTGGATTGATTAGCATACGTCTCACCAGTAAACTAGCGTCTATAATTCGCGTCTTGTAATTTGAAGCAAGTGCCGCCATTAGGCTAAAGGTATCTCTTGATCGTACAAATTTAGCCTTTAACTCAACACCACTTATGAGAAACTTTTCTTGATTAAACAAATCCGAGTGCACGTGACCAATCATCTCTATCCGTTTCCCGGTAGTCGCAAGTGCTTGACGTTTTGAAAAACCGTTATTAGCCTTTCCCAGTGTATTCATCTGTCCCAGCTGTATCATTGTGCCATAAGGTACATCCTAGATGTGAACTCTTGACCTCCTTTCCATAATTTAGTAGCGTTTCGATATATGAACGGTAGGCGTAGGTGTTGATTGGTTGTGATACCATCTTCTGATTTAAGTAAACCTCCACCTGTGAGAAAAGTGAATGCATCCAATTGTTTACCGGTGCTGCAACATCAGCGTCTGTAAGTGCTGAATCATCATGATTTAGAACTTTACCTGTAATGTACAGCATGGTCTGGGGACTACAAATTCTATTGGGGAGTCATCACTCAGAGCTGATAAGGGCTTGTAAAATATCCATTCACCGCTCTCGATACTTGTCTGCGTCGATGGTAAAGCGAACAAATCTAATTCGGACTTGACGCATTCACACGATTGTGCATGTAGAAAAGTCATTACCTTGAAAATATATCGTCGTAAGCAGGCTTCTTCTTAGCAACAGCTCTCAGTGGAGACTGATTATTATCGGTCAGACGTACTCTTTTATAACCCGAACCATCCATCATTTTATCGATTTTCTCGTCGGCTTTACGCTTAAGGTTTCTACCTGCCTCGTGAAATCTTTCTTGAAACGAATCCTTAATAGGTCGATCCTCTATGACGTCACCAAGAATATTAGCACCCGTTCTAAGAGCTTATTTTCCAATAGTCTTTGCGCCAGACTCAAATAACGGTATTATACTTCTAAATATACCACCTAACCAGCTCCCTATTCCATGACCACGTTGATAGGGCACACCTCTGTAAATAGAGCCGATACCGTTACCGGCCTGATTCATGTAATATTGCTGATAAGGGCAAACCATTATTGTACTTTCTTAAAGTGTAGCTTCAGGCACGACGTTCCAAACTCAAATGGCATTGCAGCACCCGTATCTGTTTTTATATTAATCTCGATGTTTTCAAATTCCCGTGTCATTACCGGTATGTAGTGTGCAGGCGAAAAAACCACATCTTTATGACCCCCGTAAGCATAGTTTTCTGAAGTAATATTTATTATACGCATAAGCGGAGATAAAACATCACCCACAATTTGCGGTTCAACGATGTCGCAATAAACAAACATCTGAGTTGGTAATTCTATCCATATACTAGCGGGGTGAGGGGTATTGGTTCCATGGCCATGTTCTGATACGGTCGATAACCCAATTGTAAGGCTAGACGTTGTGAGAATCCGAACAGCGAGAGCTGGGTTTTTAATTTCGTAGTGACGCGCTTAGTTAGATTATGATATTCGATTGTTAGCAATTTACTAATTAGTACATGGTTATTTAGCTCGCTGATAATTTCTTCTATGCTGGCGTAATTTCCCGAAGCGAATCGTATCACGTACCAGCCATCTTCAATATAAATGATCTTCTCGTTGTCGAGTTGAAAATATTCTGCGGCCTTTTTTAATATCGTTTCCAACACGTTCTCGCCAGGTGGCCCTGTTCTATAATAAATTAAATTATCTGTTGCACTTACAGCGGCAAAAGAACATGGGTACTGAATTTCCGATATCCCTACAACCCACGAGCTCGTTAATCTTATTCGTTTTGGCAGTTGCGTAATAAAACTTGACGTCATATTACCTGGAAAATATATCATAGAGCTATTACTCAATAAGGTAAGATAAAACTCCATGTTTTATATATCTCTCAACTGCGAAGCTAACACCCAGCTATTAAATTTGTCACTGTATCCACGCTACTTGACCAAGTATTGTTTATTTTGCCCACGGCCCTTCTCTGCTACAATCTTATCGACTTTGAATAGAGTATCTTTATCAACCGTAACAACTTGCAATTCTTCTTCGTAAAAGGTGCCCTCAACAGGATCGTTATTAAGATCGATTATTCTATAAACTGGTGGTCTTCTTTTTATTACCGTACTAATTGTTAAAACTTCCTCGCTACAATTCGTTTCATATCCCTTCTCAAAGGTGTACTTAGTTCTGGCGATTCTGACATGCTCGCCGACTTTATATTTAGGATGGCGTACAGGACCTAAACCTTTCGCGTACAGGTTATTCCATATTTCCAAAATGTTTTTATCGTTTACAGCCGCGGGAGCCATCTTTATACTTGAATGAGGGCTATTGTTGTAGGCAGTCTTTCGAGCACATTAATATATCTGTAGGAATTTTTGTAAGTGAAATAACGCCACATCTTCGTTTTCAATGTTTTATTAAATCTTTCAACTACAGATGCTTTTACATCAGAGTTATTAGTTACATAGAAATTGATATTTTGTCTCTTGAAAAGTTTTGCACGCTGCTCGCCACAAACTCTTTACCTTTATCCGTCTGTAAATTTGCCGGGGTATTGTCGCAATCCTTAAGAATATCCGCGCATGCTTCAATTACGGATGAGGCTGTCTTCGTTTTAAGTGCTCTCGCCCATGCCCTCTTGCTAAATACATCAATTACCGTTAGTATGTAGTTGTATCAGCGATTGTGTTTACTTAAAGTTCGCATATCACAAAGATCCGCTTGCCACAATTCGTAAAGGTTACTCACAATATATTTATTTCGTGGAAATAAATGTGTTTTTGAATTTAAAATATCATTAAGGGTGAGTCGCGACAGGGAAAAAATGGTGTAATGGGCGCCAGTCTGTTGTTAAAATAAAATCGGTAAGAATACACCTGAGCTCGCGTAAATAAGTCAGCACCAAACAGACAAGAAGTTTCACTTACTTTTACGCTTGCTACCTAAGGTGCACGTAAGTGGTGCTCCAGGAACTTAAGGTCTAACACAATTCTCAAAATATTTACACGCCCTAAAATAATAATAAAGTATGCAAGCAAATTCGCAGTTGGGGTTCAATGGCTTTTTTTATGCTAATGTAACGTTATGTTACCACCAACGCTTGTAAACAATATACACACAAAAAACAACACTGAATATTTCGCTTAATTACTGATACGTCAGGATTCAAATACTAATCATCTACAAAATTCCATCCTCATTTGAACTCAAAATGAAATAATTAAACATAAACTGAACAAACGTCGTCGAAATTCTCTAATTTGTTACGTTAAACAAAAAACTATTGAATGTAAAAAACTACATGAAACTAAATGCGTCAAATTTCGGAATCTGCCACCAGGTCACTTTCATATCAAATCAATAAAATTCTGTACAAGTAAAAATAAAATAAAAATACCAATTTTCGTTAATGATTGCCTTCGTTGTTGGGGAGGAGATTACAAACAATGCTGGTTTCAATTAACTATCAATCTCTTAAACAAGCACAAGTTATAGTAAAAACATAACGACGATGCGTATGCTAAACTTAAATCCGCACTGATTTGTGGCCAGTTATCTTAAAAAATTGAGTTGATGGAGAATACACTGCCTCTCTTTCTAAATCGGTCTAGCCTTCAAGTTGGCCGTCTAATCTTAGAATAAATTTCTAGGATAATATTACCTAAATACTGTTAAAATTCAAAACATTTACGTAAATAATTAAGTATAAAATAATAAGCTACCAATTCTACAGCGTGAAATTTTTTATACATATAAATCTGAAGTACATTCAAACAACCAATCTTAAAATATTAAAAAAAAAACCGCAGACAAATGTAGTACGTGAAACTTAATTAAAATAATCTCAATTGAGTAACACTTGAACAAAAACGACTACGTTTGTCTGCTCATCGCCGCATAATTCGGCTACAACACTACCAATTGTAAAATGAACTCAAACACTATGAATACACAAAGTTATACTACCTTCTTGAAATATTCTTTGGATCTTCTCCTCCAGGTTACAGCGGAAACAATCTGGACATGATCGGCTTCCTCGGCGAGGTTCTCTTCAGGCAAATTCTTTACTACCAATACAAGGCAACCAAGTGTAGCAACTTCCAAATATCAAGTTCGTTAACGTTGCGTTATTAATTGACTGAATACGACATTGTAAAGTTTATGCACATAAAATCTTTTTCTCACAGTATTATTTACACAATTTTGAATTAATAAGGTAGCTTTATTTACAAGTCTATTTGTGATTAATGTAAGTATTTACAAATTCATGTACAAGGAGACCTTCGTCTGGAGCGGCTGATTAAACGTGAAGAATGGTGTGCCTTCACAACAGTTTTTACTCGATAATGTCAATCCGCAAATATTGCATTAATTAATTAATGGGATGCACTTAACAACAAAACACAACCCCTTTTATGAAACGTACGTAAACGACACCAAGTGTCCAAAAATGCTATACAGTCCCTGGATAGGTGAACCACTGTGGATGCCCACTATGGGGATCTCGGAAACGGTAAGAGATGGAAGGTCGGTTAAATAGAACAAAAGTTACGCAGTTGAGAGGATGTGTTTATGGTCTTTGTAGAACTCGAATATCTCTTTTAGTTTTTGAGATATTTGAAAAAAAATTAATTTTCTAATTTTCGTTTTTATTTTTTTCTGACTTTATTTGAAGAGCTATCAAGAAAAGAAGAGCACATTTTCATTGCCATTTTTCTAGCTCTACTTAATAGTGTTATTCAATTTTTGATACAACGTTTCGTTTGTTAGCAATCATCATCAACTTTATTTTTTAAATATACGGAAAAATTATTTTTGCCATATTTAAATTCTCTCCTTGATTCTGAATTCAACGATATATCACACTTTATATTTTTGATACGTTTCGGATGAGAAAATTCATATTCAATGTAAAACACCGAAAACGTAGTTTAATTAAGAGATAAATTTGGAGATATAACGTAACGTAAATATACAGTAAATAAGCTCGTTAACCGATCAGCTGCTTTTTTTTGTTGCACGTCATTGTTTTGTGAATACGTGCCAATACTTCCAAGATTTGTAGGAAACAACTTACCGGCTGTAATTCATTGATTCACTTATATTTGGGTCTAAAGGTGAGCCAATTTTTTTGTTTGGTTGGAAACTAGCTGTGAATTTACCGCAATTAGGTATTGACACCTTTATTGACATTTTTAAATATTTGATCGCGTTTTGTTTACTTTGTTGTGATTGAATAATTAATTACCATATTGAACAGTTATTTTTTTAGTTATTTGAACAAAAGTAATTTTATGTTGAAGTTTATGAGATTTTGAGTTTAATTATCGCAATTTTTGCGGATTATAAATAAAAGTTAAGATTTTATTTAAGTGTAGGTGAACTTTGCGTAGATATTTTTGAAGTAGAATTTCAGGTAAAGGTGAGTGTTTTCTTTTCGAGTGAACATTATGGTTTCCTGTTAGGCCATTATTAAGATCTAGTTCATGACGTTTTTCCCGCTATGAATTTATTTAGCAGGTGGCGCTTTTGTGACGTATCTTTTCTGATTTATAACTTACCATTATCATGTTTTACGTATTGTGAGTTATCCTAAACGCAAAATTAGTAACACGCCCATCCCCTTTTTTTTACTGAGCTACCGTCATCATGTTCGAATCACGTAGTTCTGTATATCCCCAATAGAAGGTCGTCGAGCACCATTGGCAACTCATTAAGTTTGTCCGTCTAAACTTTCACTTATGAAATGTGGCCCCAGAATTCGGTCGTACAAAACCCTTTCCTATTCGTTAACTAACCAAAACTGCTGATTACCCAGTTGTAGGTTTTCAATACTCCAGTAGTGATCGTTCTGAATGTTACATTGATTACTATTTTTGAATAAAGATTCATCAGTGAACAAGCTTTTGTTGAAGAACATACCGTCCTGATTGTGCTTGTTTAAAAACCCCAGTAGCATAATCAAATTATTTTGTTAAAATCCTCACCATATATTTTGTTGATTTCAAAACACATGGCACAATGCGCTCAGGGTACCTTAGTGCACATATCTTCCTTGTGTGGCTGATATATTTGTCACTCTCCAAATTCCAAAATTAGATCAAACTCTTCTTCATGTGTCAACATTTCTGCTTAGAAACTATTTATTACAAACGCGACTGTCAGAGTTAATTTCATGTAACTTGGTCAAAATTTCAAAATAAATTTGTATAACATAACAAAATTTTAAGCAGTTTTATGAGAAGAAACACTCAGAATAAACCAGCGATGCAAATAGTGCATGTTCTAATTTCCCCATGTATACTGATAATAGCTGTGAAGTGAACTATCTCTCTCCTCTACCTCCTGCGCTATAGCCTACTAACTTCAGGTGTAAATTTGATCTAAAGTTTAGAAATGGCTGAATATCTCTGTATGTATTGGAGATAAACTGAATGAATTAAACTGGTACTTATTTTCTATGAGAAGTCGAGAAGCGTTATAATATATAGGATGTTCTATTAGAAAAACTAATTATAATATCGCAGCGGAGATCCTGATCAACCTACGAACGTAGCGTCCATAACAGTAAGAACAGTAAGCAACACTGGGAAAATAGAAAAGGGGAAAGTAGCCGAAGTGAAAGTGGCGAAAGTGTACAATACTAGATATAAACAAGAGACCGGACATCAGAAGGATTCGAGTAACACGGAGCTTAGCCAAGTACATAAAGAGAACCTGAGGATGGAAAATGGGGATTTGCCAAAACGTCGTTTTTGTACTGACGAGAGTCAGAAACATATATATATATATATATATATATATATATATATATATATATATATATATATATATATAGTATATAGCGTTGCATTTTCGAATACCAGTATCCAACTTAAATATTTTAAATTGAACACCCTTTATATTTTTAAATATTCTTGTTTTGTCATCGATTGCCTATCTGGTAATGTTTTACTTTTTAATTAACATCAGCCGTTATAGAGTTATTCAACTTTTTAAGAAAAATATGACATGCAAACACAATGAATAAAATCTGCAGGCGCCATATTGTGATAGATTAATGAAACATGTTTTGGCAAACGTTGCCAAGATCATCTACTGTCTTCCAAAAAATTAAAAGTTAAATTCCGTTGTACAGGTTTGCTACGGTGGTACAATAACTTAATATTTAGATTAGTCGCAACTCAATTTTTTAAATGGAACACCTTTAAATTTTTATTGAGTTTCCTGTACCTAAAGTTGACTCGTTTTAAATTATTGTAGTTAGAGAATAATAGGATCGTGTTACGCGAATTTTAATTTTAGAAGGCTATGTTAAATATTCGGAGAGCGTCGTTTCTGCATATTGCAAGATTATCATAAAACTAAACAAGTTGATTAAATCATTAACACAAAGCAACGATTTATTTTCATCACAACACCTACATAATGAAATTAATAGAAGAAATACCAGAGCAATGTATAATAAGTGTTTAAGCACACCGCCATTTTGTTGTAGACACAGTTGAATTCACTCCGTAAATGAATGTTGAACATCAATTAGCATGTCACGGGTCACTTGGCGAAAAGCATCTCGAATTCTTTCTTTCATATCTTCGCTCGTAGTTGGAGGAGTTTGGTACACAATGTCCTCTATGCAGCACCAAAGGAAAAAATCTAGTACAGATAGGTCTGAAGACCTATCAGACCACTTCTGTGGATCACCTCGTCCAATCTAGCTACAAGGAATCTAATATTTAAAAACTTTCGAACATCCAGCGTCGAATGTGAAGGTGCACCATGTTGTTACCACAATCTTGGGACAATATTTTCAGGGACAGTTGTAGTAAATTGTTCAATTAATGTTCAAGAAAGTGGAGATACATTTGACCATTAAGATGGTTCTCAAAAAACGTGGACCAACAACTTGTGTCCCGACAATTCCACCCCACACATTTATTGAGCACTGATCTTGATGATCAACTGCTCTCAGGAATTCGGGCTTATCGGTAGCGTATTGATGGAAATTTTGCTGATTATGGAGGCATCCCTCATCGTTAAAAATGGTTCGGTATTCAATTTATTATTAATCCACTCACAAAATTGTCTCCGGCTTTCTAAATCTTGCCGAAAAAGTTGGATACGGTAGGGATGGAATTTATTACTTTTCAAAATACGGTGTACAGATGTATGACTTGATCAACAATTTCTTGAGAAATTTTTCCAGTGGGCTGGTGAGGATTTTCAACCACTGCAGCAACAACCATTAATGCGTTTTCCACGTTGGTTACATGTCTTGTATGCAAACGTTTTGTATAATTAACTACTGTTGTTTCAAACCTCCCTTTGAGTCTTTTGAAGCTAACTTCAGGTGGGTGTCTTGTTTCTCTATTTGAATCACTTACAAAATACAGTTTGACAAAATATTTTTGATTACTCTGTCACAATGTGGTGGCTGCAGATTTTATTCTTTGTGTTTCCATATGTCATATTTTCCTACAGCTTTTTTTAAATACACGAAAAAATTATTTTTGCCATATTTAAATTCTCTCCTTGATTTTGAATTCAACGATATATTACACTTTATATTTTTGATATGTTTCGGATGAGAAAATTCATATTCAATGTAAAACATCGAAAACGTACAGTTAAAACTAATACTAGAAACATTAGAAAACTGTAAAATTATTATAAAATAATGTTTTCTCATTTTCTAATGCCTGTTGCGAATAAAATAATTCACAAGTATGTATTTAGTGAAAATACTATTAATTAAACAGTTAAAATACATCTTCCATCGTACTGATGCATTTGATAAAAATAAGTTGGCTTTGCATTTTGTTTACCTACCTGTCATAATTGATTGTTGCCCGTATTACGTTTGTTTGGTGGTCTTTGAGTTAATTACATTTTGTGTTTACCTAAAAACAATATGGTAGGAGTACATTTTTTAAATAATGAAAAATTAGATATACTGACGTGTTACATTTTGTGTCAACGTAATTGCTCTGAAGCCGAAATAATGTATCTAAACCAATATACAGAAAGGCGTCAACCTCACAAAAGAACTTTTCGAACATTAGCAGTTAATCTAAAAGAATATGGTGCGTTCAACAAACCTGAAAAATCTCGCAAAACACCTTGCAATGAAGAAAAAGCCAATACTGTTTTATTAGCTGTAACGGAAAACCCAGAGGTTTTTACTAGGAAAATTGAAGAGGTAACTGGCATAGCCCATTCCACAGCTCATTATGTTCTAAAGAAGGAGAAAGTACATCCCTATAAATTTAGAATTTGCCAAGGACTTCGACCAGGTGACCCAGAAAGACGTAGAATATTTTGCAAATGGTATACACGTCAATCTCAAGACAATGAATATTTTCCGAATAAAATAATATGGTCCGATGAAAGTATGGTTAATAATAATGGAATTTTTAATCGTAGAAATGCTCATTATTTGGCAAGAGTAAATCCATGTCTGTACAAAACGGCCAAACACCAACACCGTTTCGGATTTAATATGTGGGCTGCTATATTTGGTACTCGAATTGTAGGTCCTTTCATTTGCCACGAGTCCTTAAATTCTGAACGTTACCAAATTTTACTCCTAAATGAATTAGAGATAGCTTTGAATGATTTGCCTTTCCAAGAAGTTGAAGGTTGTTGGTTTATGCAGGACGGTGCACCAGCACATAATTCCAGAGTTGTCAGAGAATACCTGTCAGTTATATTTCCAGAAAGATGTATTGGCACTCATGCAAGTGTACTGTGGCCAGCCCGTTCTCCAGATATAACACCTTTGGATTTTTTTCTTTGGGGATACATTAAAAGTTACATTTATGGAAACGATATTGAAAACGAAGAAATTTTACACAGATTAGTTCTCTAAGAGTTTGCTAGTATTACTCCTCCAGTGCTGAAAAATGTTTTAGATGCTACAGTTAGAAGATCCTATTTATGTTTAGAGAATAACGGGAATCTTTTAGAACATCTTTTGTGAGTTTATTAACCTTTAAAATAAATTTGTTTTTTATTTGTCTATCATTTAAAATTACAAAACATAATTTTATAATAATTTACGGTTTTTTAATGTTTCTAGTATTAGTTTTAACTGTACGTTTTCGATGTTTTAAATTGAATATGAATTCTCTCATCCGAAACGTATCAAAAATATAAAGTGTGATATATCGTTGAATTCGGAATCAAGGAGGTAATTTAAATATGACAAAAATAATTTTTTCGTGCATTTAAAAAAATAAAGTTGATGATTGTTGCTAACAAACGAAACGTTGTATCAAAAATTTAATAACGGCATTAAGTAGAGCTAGAAAAGTGGCAATGAAAAGGTGCTGTTGTTTTCTTGATAGCTCTTCAAATAAGGCCAGAAAAAAATAAAAACCAAAATCAGAAAATTCAATTTTTTTCAAATATCTCTAAAACTAAAAGAGATATTTGAGTTCTACAAGGACCATAAGTACAACTTCTCAAATGCGTAACTTTTGTTCCATTTAACCGACCTTCCATCTCTGAAATTAAATTCAAATTAATTTATGACACTTGACAACTACTATTCATCTAAAGCACTATCACTAGATTTTAATTTATGTTTGCTGCGTGTTACTGGGCCCTGTTGGGAAGTTGAAGCATTCTAATTAATGTGGGATGAACTTGTGGTTCTGTATTATAAGTGTTTTGTAACTGTGGTTTCCTATTAGTGGAGTTGATCGGCCTATTTCCACAGTTTATGCTTTTTGAGCGCGACGTTTCGGAAGCGGACTCTGCTTCCGTCATCAGGCTTAGTCCTGAGAAGGACTGTTTTCGCACTTGAGTCGAATTCATTTGTTATATCTAATTTTTCTCAAGCACTTGACTACTCTCAGATTCGAACTTGGTACCTTTCACTTATTAGTCTGACACCTTTACCGCTGAGCCACTGAGTAATCCAATATATATTTGTTAGAACTTATATATATATATATATATATATATATATATATTAAACTATTTTTTCGTGGTTGCGCAGAAGTTTATTGCGCATGTTGCGCCGTAACCTCTTGCGCAGGTGTATTGCGCTTAAGCTCTTCGCGCATTATTGGAATCCATATGGGTTTCATTTCTACACTAGCTTGGCTTATTGGATTTTCTGCTAGTGCGATGAATGTGGCTTCTTTGAGTTTCCGACGAGTTGTATTCTCGTCCTTTGCCACTATCTGTATGTTATCCCATTGGATGCGGTGGTCTTCGTTCCAGACATGTTCAGCGATTCTTGATCTTTCTGTTTCGCCCTTGCGGACGTTGTTCTTGTGTTCCTGAGTTCTCACTTTGAGTGGTCTACTGCTCTCTCCTATGTATGCTCTGCCGCATTCGCATGATAGGTTGTATACACAATTCTTGGAATTCTGATCTTCATTGTATGGTTTGGTTTTGGTTAGTATTCCCCTGAGCGTTCTGGTCGATTTGAAGGCAGTGCGTATCTTGTATTTGCTGCCTATCCTTCGTATTTTGTCTGAGGTACCTTGTATATATGGTATTATCGCTGTATATTTAGGTTCTTCTTTTTCGACTACCCTTTTCCTGTTTAGCTTAGGTGTTAAATCGGGGTAGCCATTTTATTTGAGCGTTCTAGCAATATTTCCTTTTTCTCTGTTCAGGTCCCCTTGTTTTGAGCATATTGCTTTTGCTCTATTGTACAAGAATTTTGCCACGCCTAACTTCACGTTTTTGTTGTGATTGGAGTTGTGGTAAAGGTACCTCGCCGTGTGGGTAGGTTTCCTGTATACACTTGCCGTGAAAGTGTTGTCATTCATGTGTACAAGTACATCCAGGAATGGCAGTTTTTGTTTCGGCTCCAATTTCATTGTGAATTTGATGTAGGGTGCGCGACTATTTAGATGATCTAGGAATTCATCTAGCTTACGCTTGCCGTGTTGCCAAACTACGAAGGTATCGTCTACATATCTAATCTACATCCTTGGTTTCTCTGTGAATTCGGATATCGCTTGGTCTTCAAAGTCTTCCATATATATATTGCTCACTATGGGTGATAGTGGGGAACCCATAGCCATCCCAAACTCTTGTTGGTAGAATTTGTCTTCTACCTGGAAATATGTTGTTCTAATGCATATTGTCAGAAGTTCCATTATTGTGTTTACCGAGAGTTGCGTGCGTTCGTCTAACGTTTCATCCTTTTCCAGCTTGTCCCTTATGATAGTTAGTGCCTTATCGGTAGGCACATTTGTGAATAGACTCACAATGTCGAAGCTTACCAGTATTTCTTCGTGGTTTTGTTGGAAGTTTCTGATTGTTTCCACGAAGTGCTGCGTGTTCTTGACCATAGATTCGGTTTTTCCCGATAAGGGTGTGATGATACCTAGCAGATAGTGTGCTAATGGGTGACAAGGTGAATTTCTCGAGCTCACAATTGGTCTCAGAGCAATTCCTTCCTTGTGGATCTTTGGAAGGCCGTACAGATGCGGAGGTTTGCTGTAGTGTGGGGTAAGTCTAGTTCTCTGGTAATCGGAGAACTCCCCCTTATGTTTTGCCAGCGTCAGGTATATCCGTCTTTCGATTGATGGTGTGGGGTCTTTTGGTATTTGTTTGTACTCGCCCCCGTCTAGTAGTTCTTGGACATTACTGTTGTAAGTGTCCATATCCATTTCCACAGTCGCGTTTCCTTTGTCTGCCGGGAGAATTTTGATCGTTGGGTCATTCTTAAGGGAAATGACCGCTCTCCTTTCTAGGTTAGAGAGGTTAGGTTTAGTTCGCCTAGATGAATCCAGGACTGATCTAACCTTACTTCTGTATTCTTCGGCTTCTTCAGGATCTAATTTCATAGCTGTCGCTTCCACTGCGGTTATTAAATCTACTTTCGGAATATACCTCGGTGTTATCGCATAGTTCAAGCCTTTGTCCAGAACCTTCATTTCGTTTTCGTTCAACTGTCGTTTAGAGATGTTTATGACAGTGTTTTTTCGATTGATGTTAGTTGGTTCTTTCTTCTCCTTCATTAGATTTTCGAGTTTATTCTGCTGAATTTCCTTGTGAATTGCCTTGGTCTTCGAATATTTACTTCTGGTAGCCGTATTTATCCTATCAAAGTCTTGCTCGTTCACTCGATTTCGAATGGTTTCTCTAATCTCGTTGGATTGGTGTTCGAGCTGGTACTTTCTGAAACGGTGATATAGCTTCAAGTGTCATAAATTAATTTGAATTTAATTTAACCTTTGCCAACATTCTTGAAAAAAAAAGCATAGAAACTTTAGAAACTTGTGGTTGTTATTCTCATATTATTTGTACTTTCTTCTTGTATTGGAGTATATTGTTTCTCTAAAATCATTTTCCAAACTGGTGGAACACGAGAACTATCATCACGTTTGTTCAAAGCGTTAGGGCGTTTTTCAATTTCTATAGCTTCAAGTGTCATAAATTAATTTGAATTTAATTTAACCTTTGCCAACATTCTTGAAAAAAAAAGCAAAGAAACTTTAGAAACGTCTAATAGACTATAACCAACACGAGTTAAACCCGAAATAAGTTTAATGCCAGTCAATCTAAACTTAAAAATTGTATATTCGAGTTTGCTACATACCTGAAATAGAGAAAATACCAAGCAATAAAACAGTAATTGTCTTCTACAATCACTTAGTATAATAATGTTATACTTACTTTTGCACTCATTTCCACAATAATTGTTTCCAGTTCATAATTGTAGAGTTGGAAGTACGATTGCGCGCAGTATTTCTATACAGACCTACGGCACTTAAAAGTTTAAGAGGGCAGTTTGATAAATCAGTCACTTTTTGAGTAATAAGAGATAATTTTTTCGGCAAATAGGCATTTTATTTCTCAACATAGTCTCCTTTTAGCTCCATACATTTAATACAGCATTTTTTCAATTGTTGGTTCCTTCCCAATAATAGGTTTTCTCGAGGAGCCCAAATTAGGCATTTGTTTCTTTAGACCAAAATCTCTTACCGCCCAGTTATTTCTTACGATTTGGAAACAGGAAGTAGTTGCATTGGCTAAATCTGGAAAATATGCTGGATGGGGTAGCAGTTCGTAGCCCAATTAATGGATTTTTGCCACGGTGACTACACACGTATGCACGCGTGCATTGTCTTGATGGAACAGCATTTTCTTCTTCTCCAAATGCGGTCTTTTCTACTTCAAATGAATATCGAATCTGTCCAAAAGCTCTGAATAATATTCGCCGGTGATCGTTTTACCCATTTCAAGGTAATTGATGTGAATGACACCGTGTGCATCCTACGGATTTCTGGCGTGACGACCTCATTTGGGCGACCTGAACCTCCGGTGTCACTTGAGCTGGTACGAGCACAACGGAACTCAGTAAACCATTTCTTAACCATTGAAATTGATGATGCAGAGTCCAATAGTATTTATCAAGCCCTTCCTTGGTTTCCCTGATGATTTTTTGCGCAAAAAATAATGCTTAATCAGCGCACGAAATTCACTTTTTTCCTTTTTGGTTAAAATTCACGAGGCTGTCTGCTTTCAATGGCTGTCAAACACAAACTAAATGACGTAGTCTCTTAATAGATAATAGCTGAAGGGAGCAGTGTTGGACTTAAAATTGCAGCGCGGGAAATTCAAAAACTCACTACGAACGTTGGTTTATTTACTGTAGATATTGCTGTTAGCGTTAATTTAATTTCATAGTTCAATTTCACAGAGTTAGTATCCATGTATAAAAGATAATTACCATTACAATTTTAGAATTAGTATGATTCACCAATGTAATGGCTGGCCATTTAATTATTGTATTATTTGCTAGCTTTGGCAGTACGAAACGAGATTATTCTGGAGTTCTCTTGCAGTCAATTCAATTCAGCAACATATCTGTGTAAACACGAGATTATGGAAGCTTTAAAATAGAAATCAAATTAAAATCTGAAATACCAGTGTAGATAATCACTGTTATGGTATCTAAGGTACAACAATACTATTTACAACCAATTCCCAAAAGCTATAAGAACGAAGCTAAACGACTATTCTAATCAAATTAGAAAAAAATTATTCGAAAGGAACTAAACCAAAATCTAAGTTCTATTTACAAAAATTTAATAACATTACACTTACGAAATTGTGTTGTGTTTCTTGGTTAACAGTTTAACTTTTATGAGCTTTAAATAATTTTTCGTTTGGGCAACATATGTTGTGCTGCAAAAGGAAATTAGTAGTGACTTTTAGTCAAATAAATGGATTCCCTATTTATTCTCTGTACAACATTAGAGGGGTTTTATTTTGAATCGATTAAGCTCTTTTCGCTTTTGTGATATATAGGTGCCGACATTTGAGGTACCGCTATAAATTTTTTGGTTTACTAATGAACTTGACATTGCATTTGCTTTGAATTTGTTCGTTTTCTTGTTGCGCCTGACTGGTGTTTTAGATAATGCGTAGATTATAATTTTTTGGAGAACGTCCGGAATATCGTAGACCAATCATTGAGGACATTAATTAGGTTGTGGTGTCCTGGCAATCATTATAATCTACTAAATTTAACAGGTCACTCCGGCCTACGAGCCAGCCTGCCATGCCTCAGCTAGGTTATTTAATTATAACGCCTCGCCATCCCAAAGAAAACTCGTTCGACTGAATTTAAGAGTAATTTGGCTCAGTATAATTGCCACTCTGAATCACAAGCTTATTTTAAATAGATATCTTAACACATGCATAAAATGGCTGTCTGGGCGTTTTGAGAATAACTCTTTAAGAAAGTAAATTGTACCCAATCAACAATAAGAATGTTTTCGACCACGAATGAAAAAAGTAAGTGTAACAGAAAAGTGTGAATTTGAACCCCCGTCTTGCACGGAAACCACTTAATCACACGTTGTACATTACGTATGGCCTGAACTATTTGTTGATTGAATAGGAATTGTATAGGTTGAGTAATAGAGGTTACATTTTTATAAGCTCCGAGGTCACAAATTCAGGTAAACTAGCCTAACATCTAACATCTGACATAATAAAATGGCTTCGATCCTGAATGTCCCCACAATACAAAAATTGCTAAAACGGTTGAGTTGAAAAGTGCTACAAGCGTTCGGGTTTTAGTATAAAATTTTGACTAATTTTGATCAAATCGATTATATTTTGGTACAGATTTCAAGGTAAAGGATAGATGTCGGTCCCTATTGTAAGTAATTTTTGATTTAGGGCCTCAACTTTTCAAAAATAATTGCAGAAGGAACATCATCTTTAGCTCACTTCAATTACCTACATTTTCAAAGTGTGATTAAAAATAAAAAATGTGGTACAAGAGAGACGTAGAAAAAAAGCTTCGTAGTCGAATGCGTTTTAAATTACCATGCTAAATGGAACCGAACTTCGAAAATATCGCTAAGGGCCAAACGTTAAATACATACATACGTTCATTCGAGCGTGTGATGGACCCTTAAATTATATAAAAGTCAAAATAACGAGTACGAATGTGTATACAATTTAAAAAAATACCAATGTTGCATAAATTATATAAAAAAATGTGTGATGATAAGATTATATCTTGTATATTAGAATTGTTTAATACATTTCTGCGTTTCTGATTGAAAACACATAATTTTTATTTGAATGATCCGTTTCTTGCTTTCTTCTATGGTACTCAGACCTTTTATGTTTCTTAATCAGCAATTATAACGTTTAAATGAAAACTTATGTGTTCCTCAATATAATCACAACACCTTAATCATGCACCTGCTTTAGTTTACAATGAAATCCAATTAAATCAGTCGTTTCATAATTATACCTATAAATTACGCAGCGTTCTTTGAAGCTGCACCTGGTTCGCTATCGCCGATTACATGTACCTCTTAGACATCATTGAATATATTTGATAGACTTCGTTGATTTCAATTTCATTTTAATTGTTATTATTGAATTCACGCTTTAATTTATTCGTTGTGTGGTACCCCGCATGAAACTATTGATTGCTAGCATAAATGTTTCGAATAATGCAATTTTGATAAACCCGTTTTTAATTTTTAAACGTAACGTTTAACATTACAGGAAAATAAAATTATTTTTTAGTGATACCTAATTTTAGGCAAATGCACATTATTTTTGCTCGCTAACATTTTCATATAACAAAATCTAATTCAAGGTCAATTAATCGAACTAGATGGAATCAAATGTGGTTGGGATAATCAAATCTTTGGTTAATGAAACACGATATTCTGAAATGAGTTCACTAAATGTTAGTTGTGGGTAATGTAAATAAAAACAAAATAACAAAACAAGATCTACGTACTTCTCGAAAATATCGTATTACATATTTAAGGAACAATTTCATCTAAATAAAAGTCGGCTCATTTTTCTCGTTTAAATTAAACAAATAAAAGACCGTTTGAATCTCTACATGTGTCCATTTTTGAAGCGATATTCGATCAACCCGTTTCAATGATTGACACTTCTTTAATTGATGCCCTACAGTAATTGCAAATATATGATTTCAGAACCAATTTTATTAATATAGGTATCATAACATAATATAGTATTATAATAATAACGTAACAACACTGGTGTACTTAATTACTTATACTATATAATTGAAAGCCAATTATTTTACAATCCTATATCGTAAGCCCGCAGAGTACTCGTCTATTTTTCATCCCCGTCACAAACAGAGGTGTGTTTAAGTTTAACGTGTGTATCTGTGTGATGAACCGATTTTGATTTAGTTTTTTTTAAAGGTGTGCTGTGAGGTTCTTTTTGTGGGTTTTTTTTTATTTCTAAAATTTGCTTGTCTGTATAAAGTTCAACCATATTTTGTGTTACGTACGGCAGGTACACAAGGGCGTAGCCAGGATTTATAACAGGGGCAAACCATGGTCCATGGTCGTTCAAAATGTAAAATTTTAGGATAAAAGAAAAGGCAAATGAAAACAAAACTTTGAGATTTTAATTATACTTAAATTAAACTAATAACATTTTTCTTGGGTTTAAACTAAATTTATCCAAAACTTTCTTCACTATGCAGTCCTGATTTTCCTTCAAAACTTTTCGATGCACACTCATCAAACACAACCCAGTGAGTCTGTCATCACCCATTGTACTCCTGAGCCAGGTTTTACCCTTCGCAGGGTACTGAACGATCTTTCCACGGTAGCACTAGTGAATGGGAAAGCACTTAATATTAGCAGTGCGTGCCTTGTTGCAGGGAAAAAAACATTAGCTTCCTCCAAAAGTGCAGCCACTTCAATGTCCTTTAATTTGTCTTCTGCTAAATTCTTTTTCTTCCACATATTGTACCACAAATCTAATTCTGCAGAGACATCACCCAACTTATAAAATTCCATGAAAGATTCTGCATTATTTTTGAAATCTTTTGAAGCCATTTTGAGCATGCTTGAAGGATGAAGATAAGTTAAAGCAAAAGCAGGTGTATTTTCGTTGGAGAATCTAGCATCCAAAGACGAAGTTAAAGAATCAAGACAGGGGATGATTATTGACCGCTTCCAGTATTAAACTGCAGACTCAGATGGTGGATTACTTCTGTGTACTTGCTCAACCCCTACTTTCTCTGCGATATCAAGTGATTTTTTAAATAATTCGTAAGGAACATTTTCGACATATTATCGATCTTCTTTGATTACATCTAGAATATCATCAATATGTTTCTTCACCATAACCAAATCCATACTTTTACCTTGTAAAACGTTTACAACGGGTTCCAAAATTGCAGAGTATCTTGCAATTATGTTTAAGCCTAAGATGAATATTGGTTTAGTAACTGCACAGTGCAATTGGTAGGCAGATTTTCTTGTTGCATAGTTTCCTTCGACAGATAGATGTTCTAGTGCTTTAACAATGTCAGTGAAGCTTTCTGAAAATTTTTTTATGCTCTTATAATTTTCCGACCATCTGGTCTCACAGAGCCTTGAAAGATTTGGAACCGATTTCCTACGGACTGGCGATTCACGAAAGAAGGTTATTGTGTCTTTAACCGTTGCAATTGTGTTTCTTATTTCTGGTAGCTTGCTAGTATCATTGACCACAAGATTTAGTCTGTGGCTGGAGCAATGGAAAAATAAAGATTTAGCGTACTTTTTTTTAAGAATGGCCTGTACACCACCTTCTTTGCCGGCCATCGTGGAACACCCGTCAAATCCGAATCCCACACAATTATCGGCGGAAAAATTATTATCTACTAAAAAACTTTGAATTGCGCTAGCAATTGTAGAAGCATCTTGACATTTTAACTCAATGTAGCCTACAAATTCCCCCCTGATTATTTTTTGGCTTTCATCATAGAACCTTAATCCAATAGAAAGCTGCCCTTTTCCAGCGATATCTGCTGTTTCATCAGCCATTACAGCACAAGCTTTTGCCCGTTTACAGTCTTCGATTATTTTTTCTTTGATAACTTCACCGCATAATTGTATGGTCTAATTTTGAATTGTTGGTGAGGTATAGACTGCGTTTTTTTGACATTTATCCAACTGGCTCTTTAGCTTCTCTTCACCAGAGGCAATCCTCAAATTTAAAAGGTCAAGGAAAACTCCCTCATTTCCTTGTTTTCCTCTAAGCGGCAAATCATGAATTCCACAAAATATTATGCATGAAATAATTGCTGACAATATTTGTTTATCTTCTTCAATCGTCTTATGGTGCCCTAGTTGCAACTGGACATCAACAGGAGCATTTTCAAGAAATGCTTTTGCAGCAGCTGTTGAAGATTTGTGGTAATGGCTGCCAACGTGCTTTCTACAATCTTCATATATATCCTTAAATTTCATGTAAGGCCTTACCATAAATGACCCCAAAACTCCTTTAACTGTAGCAATTCTTGGCGGAAATAAAACACAATACAAACATAGAGCACCTTTCAAACGACTTGAGTACACCAGCCATGGAGTATATTGATCTAACCAGCGATGGTTAAATTTTCTTTTCAAGTGAATGACATCAGAAGTAAAATCGTAATTGGATGATGGAACCCAAGGGTTTCTCAACAATTCCTTCTTTTTTTCAGAAGGCAAGTTATTGGCACAACTAACATAACGACCAATGTCATTTTCATGGTAGCCATCGCGTTCTTCAGTTTGTTTAGAGGTCCCAGTTCCAGAGACAGCTTCATGTAGATTTGAAGAACTACTTGAGCCTCCTTCAAAAATAGATTCCGATTTTGATGTTCCGACCATTTTATTTTCATCTTCATCACAATCATTGCTTCCACTTCCACTACTGTCATCATGAACTTTTTTCCGTTTTAGAGATTTTTGATCTAAAAATAATAACCTAATATCATTCTTGTTCTTAGTCCCTAGTATAAAAATTAGTATAAAACAAAACTACCATGTAATGATGGCTTATAATGTGGATATACTACATCCGATGTTAATATTTTTTCTCTAGATTAAAAACACAAAATGAAATTAATAGCACGTATAAAGTGCTGTTTGATCTTTAATATGTAAAAATTTCAAGTTTTTATATTTAGTCCCATTTGAGATATCAGCTGTCAAAATCGGTGCATTATTGTAATTTTTGTTATAATTAGAAGGCAAAAAGGTCGGCATCATAATAATGAAAAATATATAAAATTATATTAATAATGCACAGAATCTTTTGCCAAAGCTAATAAAAATTGTTTCACAAAGATACAAGCAAAGAGTAAAGAGCAATTGGCAATTTTGTAAAGGGCTGCAATTGAATTTTTTTCCAAACGTTGCGATACAAATAATTTTGAACAAAAATTAACATCGGATATAACATATCTACATTATAAGCTTTATAAGTTTTAATTAAAAATTTAATTTTCTACTGAAATTATTTAACTTACCTTTTTGTAACCAATTTCTTATATCCATATTGCCTTTTCTGTGATTTCTGTCTCTTTATTCTGTGGTAAAACTATTGTTACGGATTTTCCCTCTTGTTTCTCGAGCAATAATTTAACACTGATAACTATTCACACCAACTTTATTTAAAATCATTAAAGTTAACAAAACAACACAAATATTCACTTTCTCAACACTTTTTAACTATTCCGCTTTTAAATCTCGCGCCTCGCTTTCTATTCGCCGTATGCAACTTCGTATGCTGCACTATGTACTGTACTGCACTGTCTGTCTTCGCGCCGGATAGGCAATTTTATATACCCTTTTTGAGCCTAGAAATTGCCAGAACGTTCGCATCGCCGGTTCCCGTATATTCCTCACTTGCATCTCGATCTTTCTCGAAGAAAACCAGTGGCGTTTCGTTACACTATTAAATAGGACACTGTCGCTAGACAAGAGCACTTACACACCAACTCAATAGTTGTTGCAAAAAATATTGTCCTATGTTAGGATTTGGAGCAAGTTGTGTTTTAACCACTTGATAATTTTGCACGAACTGCACTCGGGCGTGACATTTTTCCGTACACTGACAATCCCGAGTCTCGTTCAAGCAACTTTTGTTTTAACTTGTTTTAACTTGTTGGTGCAGGTCTTACATACGTTATAAGAGTATTTATTTCGGATTCTGATGTAGGATTGTGTATTGAATGTTTCAAAATATTTCACACTAAAACTACTTATTGAGTAAATTTATTTTAATTTAATTAATTAATAGGATTAAAAAAAAGTGACAATTTTTTTACCATTTTTCTCAAAAATGTCCGACTGTTAAGTGGTTGAATCGAACACTAGAAATTGACGTATCCTGAGAGTAAATCGAATACTCGTTTTTATCTAATTCGGGTGTGGGACAATTCTGATGTGCACCAATGCATTAAACGCATAGATCGAAAACGCTATTAATATATATCTAGCACTATGTCAGTTTTTCAAACAGCTTTGTTTTTTGCTGATGAAATATATTTTAGTGACAAAGGACACGCAAATAATTTTATTTATTAGAGCTTATTAATTAATTTTAAAATGTTCATAAAACCAAACGACCACAACAACAAACAAAATATATAAAACAGATAACAAAAAAAATATGCAGAACAGAAAAATATGTATATGTTAGATTTAATTTTTTGTTTATTAAAATTTAAAAATTATTTAATTTATTTTTGCTCTTCCGGGGGCAGTTGCCCTGCCTGCCCTTCGCTGGCTACACCCATGCAGGTACACAATGTAGAGGTTTACCAAAATATTGCTTCTTTGTCATAACAGTTTATAATGATGTTTTAACAAAGTATAATGTGTTTACACAAACAACCAATGACGATCAACCAAGAATAGACCCAGCATTCCTTATCATTTTATAAGGAATTGTTTTGCTCTAACATAACGCTAGGGTAATGGGGAAAAGCTTTCTGGTAGCAACATAGGCGCACATTTCTGGAGGGATTGTTTTTAATAACAGTCAATGCAACCAAAAAATAAACAATTAAAGCAACGCTCACATGTATTTTTTTATTAAAAAGTTGTAGTAAAATGTGCGGTTCAGGTTAATAAGCAGATAAAATATGTCCACACCAGTACCCTGGTATAGTGTTGCAAGTATTTTTAACAAAGAACCACTGCTTAAAAATCTATTTGTTGCGGTGGGTGGTTTTTTGTTGTTGAGAGATTTGAATATACTTTACATTCAAAGGTTTTGAGATAGAAAAACGGGGTATTTTTATTTTTCCTGATACCTAACAATCATTACATTAGAAATTAATAACATGTACTTAAAGGTACACACCTAACACCAGCTATATAAATTTAATTTCTAATTTTAAAATCCTTAAAATAAAAGCTCTTAAGGCTGTCGATATTAAAGAATTAGTTTTAGTGTTTTGTTTTCTAATTTTAGTGTCAGTAAATGTATTAATGATATCATCGTAATACAACGTGTTGAGTATATCTTTTTCAATATACAACATGGACAGATCATTAAGTTGTTGTTCCGAAAGAGTGCTCCGCCAATAATTCTTTATCAATTTCAATACCAAAAAGGAGCGCTCTCCTTGGGCATTGCTGATTGGTAGTGTTAAGTAAAGTCTCAGTATACTTTCAACGTTTGGAAATGTTGATACAACGTTGTTCTCAATTATAAAGTTAAGTTTATCAAATGCACTAAGTAAGTTCTCGGCTTGACTTAACAAACTAAACTGTTCCATTTCTACTTCCAGTTCCTCAACATCCACATCTTGACTATAAATTGCACTTATGTAATCTTTACATTTCAGTACAAGTCACATCTTTTACACAAATTGGAGATTATTGCATCACACACATTCACTCTAAAAGCTTCCCTTCCCAGCTTTGTTTTCAAAGTCAGTAAAATGGTTGCGCATATTTGAGATAAAATTACTTATGCTGTCATTTAGTGCTACTGCAGTAGTTATAGAACCCTTAGAGGACTGCAGTGATTTACTAACAGTAAAATTCTGTCCCAAATACACATTAATAGCACAAATTCGAATCCGTCAATTTTATTGAATAATGCGACCGCTTCGACTCGAGAAATTGATTTTTCGGTTGGAGTAGTCCCTTCAACGCTGTATTAATGTCAACTAAATTTTCTTTAAGGCTCTAACAGCATCAGATCGCGCAGAGCATCTGGTATTAGATAAAGGTTTAATTGTTAAGTATTTTTTCGTCATGCAGCTTTCAAGTATATTCCACTTGTGAGTGGATGCGGAGAAAAAACAGAGTTCTTGAATAATATTGAAAAACGCTGTTACCTCCATACTGCTTTCCGCTGCTGCATTTCCAACTAAATTTAATGGAACAAATTCCGCAGAAGGATACTGTTCTTTAATTAAGTTTTGAAGTCCATTATAACAACCGGCCATATTCGCCGTGTTGTCGTAACTCTGACCTCGACAATTTTGAATGTCAATTTTTATTTCGCTAAAGTAGCTTGAAATTAGCTGTTCCAAATTTCTTGCTGTATGGGATGTGATGGGAATAAAGTTAAGGAAAGGTTCGTTAATTTTACCCTGCAATACATATCGCACAATAACGGTTAATTGATCTATGTTTGCAATGTCAGGCGTAGAGTCTACAATCAAAGCAAAATATTTTGCTTCTTTTAGTTCTTCTAGTATTTTATTTCTTGTATCATCGCCAGTGAGAGTAATAAACTCATCGCAAATAGTAGATGACAAATTGCGGACATGTCCATTTCGCAAGTTTACGTATTTGTTTAAACGATTTCGTAAAAAAGGTTCAAATTCAGCCAGATTCTGTAATGCGCCAATATAGTTGACGCTGTGTTCTTTGTTGAACGTTTGACTTTGTCCACGAAATGCCAGTCCATAGGATGCTAAATACTTCATGGTAGCAACAACTCGCTTCAACATTTGTCTCCAATACAATCGCTCCGACTTTTCCGCTTCGATAACAGCTGTATCTATACGTCCTTCACTCCTGTTTCCTGTAATAAACACACGCATCTATCAAATGTGATCCACAGAATTTTCATGTTCTGAATATTTAAAAAAATTTTTTTTTCAGTCATTTGTGCCTTTTGATAATTTCGTTTCTTTTCGTGAAAATACTTTGCCAAATGTAGTAATATGCCATTTTATTGGTTACTGTATAAACAAACCATTCTCGAGGCAATTTTTCTCCATTCTTATTCATCCTAATAGATGCACTATTCGTGATCCTTTTTTGTATGTCGTTCTTGAGGATTCCAATGACCCAAATTCTACCGGTGATTTACATCGTAAATAACATCTTTCCATGACTACGTGATCGTTTGGGGCCAAAGAGCATTGCCTCTAGGGAACACACAAACGCTATACGTGGTATCGGTATGGGTTTGAACCTCTTCTTGTATTTCGCTAATAACTGAGGTATCATCCGTCTCTGTAGTACACGTATTATGTATGGATGCATCAGTATTTGAACCACAAACACTTTCGTCATCCGCAAAAAAATTTTTTAGAAGTTTCTGAATCACTATTACGCGCAACAGAAAATAAGTTAGAACTACTCGCACTTTCGTTATCCTCACATTATTTTTTAGATGTTAGCAAAAATTATGAAAGGGTTAATTTCATCTTCTTCTGTTGAAATTCTCGTTTCTCCCGTCTTTTTCGTTTTTCGCAACCACTGACGTGTTTATTCTACATTACTATTTACTTGGTACGAGTAGATGTAATCTAATACCAATTACCTATTGTAACATCAACTTATTTACGTGATTATTTATAACATATTTATTTATAACAGTTGGATTTATTTATCACTTAATCGCAATTACATTTATAACACTTAAAAGTGCGAAAAAGCAAATATAAAACGTCATGAAGGTGTCGGTTTCTCTAGATCCGCGTCAGCGGATCGTCATCGTATTTCATAGAAGGATCGAGACTTCCGCTTGTAATGTAATCCTTATCGCCGGTGACTAATTCTTTCTAGACTTTTTCGGCGCTTTTGTTTTATCCAGATTTGCTTTTTCTTAGAATAAGTAATTACCTTACAACTTTAGCTTTTCAGTTCGGAAATCTATGCAAATATTTTGTTTATTTATCTAATCTTATAGCCAATAGAAGCCTTCTACGGGCCCCTATTATCAGCGGGCCCTAGGCATCCGCCTATTGTGCCTAGGCGAAAATTCGGCCCTGCACTATTTTTAAACAAAATAGTTTTTGTTAAAATGCTTCTTACCTACCTTTAAGTGATTATTCAGTTTTTTTTGACGTTTCGTAGTGAACTCGTATATTAAAATATGTTTGTAACATTAATTTTATTAAATTTGGTCATCTTCATATAAATTTTCACCAAAGTAAACATAATTGTAACTGGCAGCACGTTATAGTATTGGTGACCAATATTTTCACTAAATCTCACAAAGAACAAAGTTTTGGGATTAACCGACAATATTAAGTATTACATTTAGGTGTGAAAGTAATTGCTTCGATGAAAATTGAATGATTGTTTTCGAGAATATGCAAGAATTTTCTAATTTTTGCTTACTAGGGTAAATAATTAATGTTACGTCTATGGTTTGTTTACTTACCGATGAAATATAAGGTTACGATTTAAATAGTCCATTTGTCTCACATAAACATTGAGTTATACTTATTATCACTGGAGCTGGGATTTTAGTTTTTAAACATCTATTTGCCACAGTTCCTAAGATTGCGTTTTTTATTATACCAAAATTTGATTTGGGAAACATTCAGGGTTTTCAACATTCTTCGCTTCGGATTGGGATTCTTCGCTACCTTCCGCTAAGAAACTAGAGCCATTAGTACTAAAACAAAACTTAATTAGGAACCAGCTTAACTAGGCAAACTAAACGTCTCAACAACATGCTCAAAGACAATTAGAGAATATGAATAAACAATAAATGCATAAAATAATATGAATAAGAAAAAATTAAAAAAATTGAAAGACAGCAAACAAACAAAAATTAAAAAAAAGAGCATATACGACCAGGCTTCTACTCATTTTTGGTCAACGCAAGGTGCCTAGGGCACGGCCGTAGATATTCCTACGATTCGGGCTTATGATAAAATTTCAGTTTAATAATGTTATAATTCCCCTTGATAGAATCCATCTCTTGATCCAACAAACAGTACACGTTCGGGTAGGGTTTGGCGATAATACGAAACGGGCCGGAATACAAGGCGAGAAACTATGATATTTGTTTCCTGGAGGCGTCCAAAATATTACTTTCCTTCAGTAAAACATAGTCGTTGATACCCAGTCTATCACCTTGTTGTTTGAAACCTCGTACTCGCGCTATTGCACTTATGTTCAAATTCTGACGAACTTTATTCCAAATCACCGCCGGCGATTTACAATATCATAAGGGAGATAAACCGTGCTCAAATGGGGAACTATATTAAATAGACATTCTATATCCTTAATGGGATTAGCCCAAATAGCATGCGCATTTCGACAGTAGACCCTAATCATCGTGCTTAGTTTTCTCATAACAAAAGAAAAAGTGACTCGAATTCCATGGCCTAGGAAATCGTTGTGTGGGAGATAATTGCTCAAGGTGAAATTTAACGTCCCTAGTAGTCATAATGTCCCAAAAAGCTTTTCCTCGGGCAATCAAAAAAAAATCGGTGTTTCTAACGTTTGTGGTCATATTGGCTTACTTAAAAAGTTTCCTAAGATGTTGTATATGATCACAAAAAGATTCAGATACATCGAAAAGATCATCAACGTAATTAAATGTAAACTCGCGTAATTCGGGCCCTAAAATCGCATCCTTAGCTCTCGAAAGAAAAACCTAGTTCCCCCCCCCCCATGGTCGTTTCCCGAAGAGCGAAGAGGAGTCGCATTAAGGATCCAACATGGAGGAGGTACGCCAAAAGAAGGCAACGGTATCGGTAACACACTAGCAAAATTGACAGGCTGGACTCGCGGAACGTCATTTCTCTGTTTCAATACCCGATAACCGCCTTAAAAAGCAAAGAGCTCCATTCAAGCTGCGGACTGAACAAACTTCCCATAATGACTGAGTGGCAATGGGATATTGACGCACTATTTCATACAAAATAACTCCCTCAGAGATGGGAGGATCAAAAAGGCGATAGTCATTAATTTGTTTCAGGAAATATTCGGCTAGAGACAACCTTCCTTCTGGGTAATAAAGCAAATTATACCTATTTCTCGGGTGACCAAAATTACGCCAAAAAGCTTCTTTTAAACGAACCGTAATCCCGCCAATCGGCCTCATTCATCAACGCTCAGCTTTGTGCACCGGCTTCTAGACACGTTTTTGCGCTCTCAAGTAATCATCCCCCGACAAGTGATACGATTCCACAAACTGTTAAAATTTACGTAAGAAAACAACAGGGTGCAACCAATGGTTACCGCGAAAGATTGGTCGCTCTAATTTTAAAGGGAACCTAGCTTTATTAGATAGCGCCATCAAAATATTGCGACATTCAGTACCTGAAAAGTTAACATCAGCATTTTGAGAAGATTGTTCATAATCAGGGAGTGTATTGCCATCTCTGCTCACTTTACGCGGGGTAGAGGTAGTAAAGCGTACAGAATTACTATTTCTAACACTAAGTGACTGACCTTCACAAAAATCCGATGAAGATTTTTTGTCGGCAGATAGGCCCGAACCCTGTGCTTTTCGATGGTCGTTTGCATCACCGCGCTTTGTTTGAGGGGAGTTTTCAGCAATCTTCCTTGATTCCGTACGACCTCCTTTAGATCTTCTAGTTCGGCGTCCTTGGGGTTGCCATCCACTCCAAAAACTCCCGATTGGTCAATAATTTTTTTCCATAAACAAACAAATATTAGTATCATCTTATTGACACGTACGCAACTTTAAACCTGCAATAATAGTATTAGCATGAAAGCAAGGGTTGCATATTTCATTAACCCATTGTCCGACAGGTATTACTGCTTCATTAAAGTAATACAATTGCAGATTTTTGTAAAAGAGGACAAAACAAATATATACATATATATATATATATATATATATATATATATATATATATATATATATATATATATATATATACATATACATGCGCTTGTACCTATGAGGCCTTAGGCGGTTAACCATAAATATTCGGCCTTACCCAAAATATGTTACATGAACAGTATCAATTGTCAACAAAAAAGCCTGGAAAAGTAATAATATTGTGATGTAATATGCTAAAATCTAAATACTGGCTCCTGTTAGATAATACAACTGTCCTTTATCAAATATTGTAATTTAACAAATCAGGAAGACAACGCCTTCCAGAATAATTGCCATTTGTAACTAGAAAAATTTCTTAATCAGTGAAAAAAAATTTGTGCACAATTATTACATCAAAATCTTTCTTTATATGTTTTTATTTGACTCGTAAGGAAATTGTTTCCCCTCATGCCCTTCATAACAGACGTTAATAACCCTTCACATGTTTTTTCAACAAAAAAAAAATTAATGTTTGAAAGCTTAAAAAAACTAAATTGATTTGTCCCAATTTAAACAATTCTACCACTCCTTTTCATACATTTTTTTCCTTTTAATTAAAAGTGCAAAACTTACTGTAATAATATGAAAATGTAAACTCTCACGATTAACACTCATAATAAAATACTTTTTTGGGGTTTTAATGGTGTATTTTAAATCATACAATCTAAACGTTTCGATAACACTTACAGTTATCTTCGTCAGTGGTAATATTTGTTAAAAATTGTTAAAAGATGTAAACAATTTTGTCAAAGTTGAAAAATTAAAACATAAAAATTGATTACATCTTTAACAATTTTTAACAAATATTACTACTGACGAAGATAACTGTAAGTGTTATCGAAACGTTTAGATTGTATGATTTAAAAAAAAACCAAAAAAGGTAAGTATTTTATTACAGTAATAAAACTGTCAATGTCAATGTTAATGCCAATGTCAATGTCAATGTCAATGTCAATGTCAATGTCAATGTCAATGTCAATGTCAATGTCAATGTCAATGTCAATGTCAATGTCAATGTCAATGTCAATGCAATGTCAATGTCAATGTCAATGTCAATGTCAATGTCAATGTCAATGTCAATGACAATGTCAATGTCAATGTCAATGTCAATGTCAATATCAATGTCAATGCCAATGCCAATGTCATTGTCAATGTCAATTTTAATGCCAATGTCAATGTCAATGTCAATGTCAATGTCAATGTCAATGTCAATCTCAATGTCAATGTCAATGTCAATGTTAATATCAATGTCAATGCCAATGTCAATGTCAATGTCAATGTCAATGTCAATGTCAACGTCAATGTCCATGTCAATGTCAATGCCAATGTCAATGTCAATGTCAATGTCAATGTCAATACCAATTTCAATGCCAATGTCAATGTTAATGTCAATGTCACTGTCAATCTCAATATCATTGTCAATGTCAATGATAATGGCACTGTCAATGTCAATGTCAATGTTAATGTCACTGTTAATGTCAATGTCAATGTCTATGTTAATGTCAATGTTGATGTCAATGATAATGTGAATGGTAATGTCAATGTGAATGTCAATGTTAATGGCAATGTTAGTGTCAATGTTAATGTCAATGTTAGTGTCAATGTTAATGTCAATGTTAATGTCAATGTTAATGTCAATGTTAATGTCAATGTTAATGTCAATGTTAATGTCAATGTTAATGTCAATGTTAATGTCAATGTTAGTGTCAATGTAAATGTCAATGTTACTGTCAATGTTAATCTCAATTTTTATGTCAGTGTTAATGTCAATGTTAATGTCAATGTTAATGTCAATGTTAATGTCAGTGTTAATGTCAGTGTTAATGTCAATGTTAATGTCAGTCTTAATGTCAATGTTAATGGCAATGTTAATGTTAATGTCAATGTTAATGTCAATGCCAATGTCAATGTCAACATCAATGGTAATGTTAATGTCTATGTTAACTACTTCTCTTAATATTAAAAAATTAGGGTTTAAAATTTGCGTGATGCAAATTTAGCGTTATATTAAAATGGCTAAATTGTAAATTCTCATAACTCAAGAAAAGAAAAAGGCTTACAGCTAGTTAAAAGAAAATTTATCAGTGGTAATAACTGAAAAACTTGAAGACTTAAAGTTTGTAGTGTACCTTCCAAATTTGTGGCCCTTAAGTTTTCTTTAAATCGTAACATATCCATAATAATTATTAGTACAAATTAAACCATTTATGAATATTTAATTATAAAATTTATGTATTGTAGTGTTTTAAAACATGTTAGAAACACGTTTAAACAAATAATGGTTGTAAACATCATTTTATTACACCTAGTTTTATTAATTGCATGTGGCGCGGGTTATCTACATAATAGTGGAACAGAATCATTTGAATATTTAGAAATTTAATTACGTCTGTTTAAAAAACGTGGAAGACTTTTACTTTATGTTTTTTGTGATGCAAGATTCAGCGACATGTGAAGATTGATTTTCTAGATTGGATTAGTGTTACATATTTCAATCAATTTATTTTTAGTTAACGCTTTCAAATATATAAGCAAAAAAAAATACTCAGGGTAAATAATACAAAGAATGCGTAAAGATTCGTATCACTGGTACGCGTTAATTACTTCTAAATTATTCATAAGAGCCTCTCAATAAAAACTTTAGAGGTGCTTGTCAAAATTTAATGCCTACATTTTAATTAATCTAAGCTTTTTAATTATAAACCTGTTAAAGTAAACATGTGTCAAGTATAGATAAATGCAGCCAATTTTTTATCAATTACTTTGAAAGCGGGTATGATGAAAAAATTTAACGGTTTATTTCAAATATGATATACAAAAAAACGTACATTTTCTCAATACATTAGAATAATCAATTAATATGGCACTTGAGGCAAAAAGATTATGAGAGTGAATATACATTAAATTGTAGTGATTAACATTCAGCGAACCGCCCTTTAACGTATCAGTCCTGCTTACTGTAAGTTTTTCAACCCAAAATAGCCGCATTAGGTGATTAAAATCGTTGTGTGGTGATGGTTAACTATCAGAATTTATCGGAGTTTAAGAAAAGCTACTTAGAATACTGCATTATGTCTGTATGCAAAGTTTTATTTTGTTGGTGGAAAATTGTCAAACGGCGTACCTTATGTGTCATAATTGACGAATGATTGTTAAGTCATCATATTTGTTACTATTTTAACAATGTAGCCTACTTCGGTTGATTAATGTTACCGTTCACAAATGTTTCAAAAGTTACGTAAAAGGAAGGTGTCGGAGAACATGGAATTCATATTTAATAGTTTATGCAGATTAGAACGAATTTCTGGTATTAGCAAGGGTCATTTGCAAAGAATGTTTACGGGAAACAATACTGCTCCATTTTTACGTAAATTTGTAATACACCTGTGAAACGAAAGGATTATTATGTTTGTTTAGAAATGCGCGAAATTATTGAAAAATCAAAATGACCCAAACGATTTAGTTTTTGGAATAAATACAAGTTTACAACAAATTAGACTGATTTTTAACCAAATTATAGCCTCTAGAATCAGAATAAGTACTTAATGAACTTATTTGGACAACTCCTTTTGCGGACAATGGGCGATTTTAATTTGATTTATATTCTTTAACCTTACTTAATAGCACAAATGTTCTAAACACAATTCCACAATTTCCACTATATAATGATTTCTCTACACGTTTCAATACAACATTCAAGAAAACATATACAGGGTGTCTGTGTATTACACCGACAACGCTTAACTGTAGATTCAGGGGATAAAATAAAGACGATTTAGCGAAAAAAAGTTTAGTAAAAAGCTTTTACTTTTCGATTATAAGCGATCAAAGTTACCATAAAATAATGGTTTTATGCTAACCATTTTTCCAGGATGTAATGAAACTTAATAAAATTTGGTACAGTTTCTTACTCGGTTAAGCTGCTCCTTATAGCAAAATATGGCCGATTTTTGATCATGGCCTCCTAGATATTTACGAATATGACGTCATAGTATCATTCAGAACTTTTCCTATCGACACAATCATAACAATTGAAAGCTGCCGTTTAATAGAACATTATTTTATCAAGAGAAAAGTCTCCTTGCAAATTTTCGCTAAAGTTAGCCATTTTTGAGAAAAAAACTGTTTTGTGAAACCCTGCAAATCGTTAAATCGAAACGGCTATAACGAAATAACGAAACATTGCTCTTTTGTTATTTTGGCAGAATTCCCATTTTTAATTAAAAGAAATTGTAAAATTTTGGTAAATTTGTTGCTGAGAATAATCATTTTAAAATTTTCTTGTTGAATAACACTTTTATCACTGTAGCAATGTGGAAGAACGTATTTCATGTCAATCAAAAGATCTAGTGTATGTTTAAATAAATGCTCGCCTTTGCAAAGAATGTATACGATCACGCATTTCTTTAAAACCAAAACAGAACGTGGCTTTCCTCATGTGATATCTAATGTATTGCCTAATCTGTCAGTTTAATTGTTTTGTTACTACATACGGAACGTTTCACGTTTAAATTTCGTCTTCTTGTTTTTTCTTTCGAATACTCTAGTTACTATTCGTAAAAATGGAATATTCTTTTAACCAATTCACCAATATGCATTTAACATTAGGAGAGCGTAGAATGAATTGTCGAGCAGCAGCACGAATGTACGGAGAAAGATTTCCAAACAGACGTATTCTCCATCATTCCACCTTTGCTGCAGTGGATAGACGGCTAAGGGAATTTGGGACATTGAAGAAATCCACTGCAGATGTAGGTCGCCCTAGGGAAGTTTACGTTGAAATGGAAGAAGCAATCCTAAACGCTGTTGAAGAAAATCAAAAAATAGACTTGAAAAGACTGGCAAGACTATTTGACACACCAAAGGGTATTGTTCACCGAACATTGAAAGAACTACTTCTGCGACCTTATCATCTTCAACGTGTCCAAGAATTGCAAGATGGGGATCCTACGTCACGCGTAGAGTTTTGCGAGTGGATTATGAATGGTTTTATTGGCGATAATAGGTTTTTTGATAAAATTTTGTTTACATATGAATCATGCTTTATACGAAACGGAATTTTCAACTTTCATAATCTTCACGAATGGAGTGATGAAAATCTTAGAATAATTCGATCAAATTCCATTCAACGCCAGTTTACTATTAATGTACGGGCTGAAATCGTAGGAGATTTTTTAAT
>JARFJB010002154.1:3482500-3492500 GCA_036346205.1 Vesta saturnalis | reverse complement strand
CAGGACCGAACCCATGTGCCGTGGTACGCAAAATGCCCCCTTACCAAAATTATGTCCTAATTTTGTAAATAAGTAATAAACAGAGCAATAAGTCCTAAACGGCTTGAAATATCGACAAACTAATTGCAAAATTACCCCACCAGTGTAAACCACATGTCAACCTTCGTTGCCAAAGATGAAAGTTCGAAAGAAAATTCCACAAACTTCAAAATGTAGAAGTAGAGCGAAGTAAGAACAAAACCTAATACGTGTAATACAAAACTAATCATCTAAATCGAAGGATGAGGGAAAATGAAGGAAGTGTGGAGTTTTAATATATTACCGTTCAAGAATATTTAAAAAAAAGAAAACAGACTTACAACAAATGAACAACTTTAAACTAAATGAATGTAACAATAGTTTTTTGAAATTTTAAGTCAAGCATGGGAAGAAATCTTTACGCATAACTGGTAACAGTGTAAATAGTTTATCAAAGTGAATGGTAAGGCTTTATTAGTCATTGGGAAATATGTACGATAAACGGTTTTCTGAATGTACTTAGGTAGTCCGCAATATTCTGAGATAGTCAGTGTAGAAGAGAAACCTGGCGCTTTATGTCTTAACGGAGCACAAAACCATAACATGGATTTACCTCAAAAGCGCAATTTCCAACAATAGAAGAAACAGTTCAAGGAAACCCGTTGTACCAAAAGGCGAGAACAAGATACAACAATCAACAAGCAAAAGCTTAACAGACCTCTATCTTATAAATCGCATTCTAGGCCGTAGTTTACAATTCAATCTTCTGAAGTCAGCTGTGAAGGACATACAGTGGAAGCAGTTATGTACCAGAAAAGCTTGAAAAAAGGGAAGTAATTTTATAAAACGTCTAAGCGCTTGTGTAAAGCGGTTTTATAGTTATTAATGCCTTTTGCAGAATGGGTGGCCTTTATTTTAATGGATGAACCCGAATAAAATGATTTTCTCGGATACACACCCAGAGCTGACAAATGTATCGGGTAATTTAGAAGTCAGGGAAAATGGGGAGTGTTGTGAGACAGTAGTATGACGAACTTCAACAATGGACTTCTCCCGATGATAGACGGAGTATCTGGTTTATGAACTAAAAGATGATTTGCAATGATCAGGGAAGAATTAAGAGGATTTTAGCATTAAACTTATCTTAGAACTGAGACAATAACGTAATAGGGTTCCACATGCTACGGAAAGGATGTCAAAGTGTGCCGAATGAAGCCACCTTCTCTTGGTACCACATACAAGAGAGCAGCCGAACTCTTGTTAATATGGAGACTCTTTATCCCGCTGGGATAAGACCAATGATGGTTTACCAATAGACCTTTCACTATTGATCTGGGTAGCGACACCATCTAAAATTACCTAAAGGTCATTCGCTCATAACATGGGTGGGTGAGAAAAACAATTAGTAACAAATAAAAAACTGAAATAGTAGTATATTTTACCTATTTTCAATGTCAGGAGAATACAAATTATCAAAAACATGTAGCAAACAAATAGGGACAAAATAACACACATAGTTTATATAAACCTCTTTGGTTTAGAAAAAGCTAGACAGAAAAGGAGTCCTAAGAAACTAGCTAGAAGAATAAGAAATACTTATTCAAATATATACCTGTAGAAAACCGTAACTAAACAAAGGAAACCCTAATTCCAATTCCGTTCCTCCTAGAAAATGGCGAAACTTGAATTAGTAAAACGAGCAAATACTCGACACACAATAATGCAATATAAAGAATTAGACTATAATTGATATGGAAAGTTTGCAGTATCCAGTTGCTATAGCGAGGTGTGTGAAGATAGCCGTGTCATTTTTGAATAATGTGATTCTGGATAAACCATTTTTGTATGCAGTGATTTGGCGCTAATTATGGCCGTTAAAATAAAATTTTTCACGAAAGAATTTATTGTAAATATATATTGAGACGGCTTATCTCACAGTCTTGAACTTCTAAGTCAATTTGTTCTCATACAGTAATTATGCGCTGTTTTGCGACGTTAAAATAAAAGTTTACACCTCTATAGGAAATAAGTTATTCCATCGGCAAGGTTAACGTTATTGCCTTACCAATACATTATTCTCCTTTTCACAATAAACAGGCACCTATTATGGTCTGTTTTAAGCTGTTAAAGTTAAATTTTGCGCTCCTATAGGAAGTTATTGTAATAATTACATGAATACGGATAATTTCACAGTCGTTAGCTTCTACATATGTTATTTTTTTCTTATTTGGTAATTAGGCGCCAGTTATGTGCTGTTTTGCGCCGCTAAAATAAAATTTTGCGCCCTCATAGGAAATAATTTATTCCAAAAATTACATTGACACGGCTAACGTGATAGCCGTGAACTTCTATATAAATTTTTGCGTATTTAGTAATTATGTATGTGCCGTTTTGCGCTGCTAAAATAAAATTTTGCACCTCTGTAGGATAAAGTTAAATTATGTACCCTTATAGGAAACAAGTTATTGTAAAACATCGACAGGGAAAACTTCACAGTCGTGAACTTATGTAGAAAATTAGACTTTTCTTGTGCGTTAATTAGATCCTAATTATGGGCCATTTTGCGTAAAACAGTGCATACTTAGTGTCTAATTATTGCATTGTAGTAGATAAGTTTTGAAATTAAACAGGAACTTATACATTAGAGTATTTCATAAATAATTTATAATGATAAGCATACTTAAAGAACAGATGATTTGGAGTTCACTTACGGTTGAGATTAGTAATAATAATGTAGAATCCAATTAGGTTCACATTAGAAAAAATATTGTGTGGTTTAAATATAATTAAATATAAATACATATATAATGGACGAAACGGAGTCTTAATACTAATACAATAGAAATAAAAACGTACACATTAAGCAAATAAACAGGTCAATAACAACACCTTTAAATAAATCGATTAGAGCATAACAAAAAGTTCACGTCTCTTTAAAGTTAGCCGTATCGATGTAATTTTTACAATAACTTGTTTCTTATTATTTTTTTTGTTAGTATGCTCAGTCTTATGGTTAGTCTCTTACTTATTTTAATTTATCTTGATGTTGTGCGTAGACTGGTCAGAAGTCCTTCTCCTCTTCAGCCCTGATCAGTCTTTTCTTGTTGGTGTTGCGCTGTTTTGTGTAATTGTGTAGTTTACAATCATGAGATGTGGTTTTTTTTTTTGTAAAAAAAAGAAAAAGATTTAGATTTATTTGATTATATGTGTTAATTGGTTTAAGTGTGCGTGTTGTTTAGTTAGGTGCTGTATGTGGTTAGTCCTATTCGTTTTCCGGTATCATGCTAGGTCGTCATCGAATGGTCGGGGGGATGCGAAGGGCATATGGAGTGTTGTCTAGAGATTCTCCTCGGGGAGGATCGCGGGGGGTGTTTGAATTTTAATTTGTTTTTTTTTCATGGGAATTTATGAAATCGGTAGAGTTCTAATTATTTCTCTGGTTGGGATTGTGTTTCCGAAATTCTTTTTTGTGTAAAGTTTCTTTGTAATGTCTGTATTCTGTGTGTGATGGGTGATATGTTTGCGCGTGGTATTGTGAGGTCGATAGGGTACCTCCAAGGTAACCTGTGTTTGCGTCTTATAGGGGCACAAAATTTATATTTAATGGGGCATAATTGGCGCTTAATTAATGTGCAAGAATCGATTAATTCATTCAAATTAAAGCTTAAAGAAAGTTTTTTATTTACATTAAAAAGATTGCTGTTTAATACCGTTTTTTTTATGATTGTGGTCCTGAACGGGCTAAATTTGGCCTATCGTGCTAAAGCACTCAGGACCACTTAGGAGGATGGATAGAGGGATAATGAATTGCCAATAGATGCCTATGAACAGCTACCTTAAATTTTCTCATATCATAGATGAGAGGAAAACAGGAACTAGGGAGATTATTCCAGAGTTTAGAAGCCGTGTAGAGAAATGTGGATTGCGCCCGTTTGGTACGACAAATGGAGATTTGTACTGCATACTGATGATGTGAATGAGCGAACCGAGTGTTTCTGGCAAAGATAGCCCGAAATGGTATCAAAGAATATAATTCAGCACCACAATAGCGGTTGTAATAACGATAATACAAAGAAAGAACTGAAACCATCCTTCTATGATCAAGGCACTGTATGTGAGAAGTTAAGGACGAGTCAGCTATAAGCCTAATCGCTCTTTTTTGAATACGATCAACGATATCGAGAGCGTATTGGGGAGCACTAACCCAGAGGTGAGAATTATATTCCAGATGAGGCCGAATTTGGGCCTTATACAGCAGAAGGAGTTGTCGAGAGGTAAAGTACTGCTTAGATCTGTACAAAACGCTATAACGGATCCCTGTGGTACGCCCGTGTTAATGCTAACTTCTTTTGAAAAAAAGCCATCAACTACGACACGTATTCGTCTTTTATCAAGGAAACTAGAAACCCAGTTGATGAGCGTATCATTTAACCCAAACGAGGTGAGTTTGGCAAGTAAACACTTATAACAAACTTGGTCAAATGCCTTTGAGATATCTAAAGCGACTACAACTGTTTCACCGGACTGCTCTACTGTATTGTTCCAAACTTGGGTCACATCTGAAAGAAGATCACCTGTTGAACGACTTTGCCTAAAGTAGTAGATGAAAACTGAAGCCAATTAGAGTTATGAACATTGAAATCCCCTATAATTGAGATATCGCAAGACGGAAACTGAGACAGGAGATAGTCAACTTTCATACTAAGGTAATCGAACTGTTTCACCGGACTGCTCTACTGTATTGTTCCAAACTTGGGTCACATCTGAAAGAAGATCACCTGTTGAACGACTTTGTCTAAACCCATATTGGTGATCATTATGGAGTTTGTTAGTTTCAAGGTACGTGAGCATTTGCTGATTGATGGCTTTTTCCATGATTTTAGACAAAATGGAAGTGATGGCAATTGGTCGGTAGTTTGAGGGATCAGTCTTATCGCCTTTTTTGGGAATAGGTTGAACATTTGCTAACTTCCATGATGAAGGGAATTCCCCAAAAGACATAGAGATCATATAGAGCTTAGATAGAACTGGTACTAGTTCGGGGGAACATGTCTTTAAGACAACAGATGGGATACCGTCTGGGCCAGTGGCCTCATTGAGATCAAGTCTACTGACGATCGATTCCAACAGCTTTACTGAAAATGAATTGGTTTCATAGCGTATGAAGAAGAGTTGGCTAGGGGCACATCTTTTCCAAAATCATTGAGACACGAGCTTGATGCAAACAAATCCACAAAAACATTGGCTTTGTCTACAAAATCAGCAACTACCGATCCGTCAATGGATGTCAGGGGGGGGAAATAAAGATGTTCTAAAGTGTTTACTAATGGCTTTAGCTAAAGATCAAAATTTACGACTGCCTAAACGAGGTGTAGCTAGTTCATTGCATTTTCGTTGTTCGAACAACTTTTTAGTTTTAGTGATGACACTTTTGCAGATATTTCTAGCACCAACGTATTCTACATTACTGTCGACCGATTTATTAGATTTCCATTTAATGTAATATTTATTTTTTAAAAATATTGCATCAGCACAAGCCTTATTGAACCAGGGTTGAGAACGTGAATGACCTATACGGTACTGTTTTTTGGGAATGTATAACTCCATTCCCATGAGGATGACTTGAGATACTGGAAGACCGATGTCCGAAGGAGAGGGCGACTTAAAACAATATTCACGCCATGGAAAGGTTGCAAAAAATCCAGTAAATCACTCCATCGAGCTGACTTAAAACACCACAAGGTTCTATCGGTTTTGCGAACAACAGTGGAATTAGGTACAGAAGAAATGATTTCTTTTAGACAATGGTCGGAAAAACCTAAAGACGAAAGAACGGAAGTTTTATAAACAAGAGGGTTTGATGTAAGAAAGAGATCTAGAAGATGTGAAGTATGGTTAGGGTTATCAGGGATTCTTGTGGGTTCAGAAATCATTGTGTGAGATCACATGAAATAGCAAATGTTTCTGCACTATGACCAGCAGGATTTGTAGTAGATGAAAACTGAAGCCAATTAGAGTTATGAACATTGAAATCCCCTACAATTGAGATATCGCAAGACGGAAACTGAGACAGGAGATAGTCAACTTTCATACTAAGGTAATCGAAGAAGTCTTGAAAGTTACTGTCATTGGAGACCTATAAATGCAACAGTTGAATTTCACAAAATTAGGACCAGAATTTTTAAACCAAATCACGTCGAAATTATTATTTTCTAAGGAAGAAACTCTCTTGCAAGCAATTCTGTCCTTGATGTAGGCACATACGCCTCCTTTATATCGAAAGTTACAGTGAAGGTGGTATTGAGCAATTTGCAAGTCGGGTGACTCGGAGCTTTCAGAGGAGACTTGTGTTTCTGATAGAAACAAAATATCAGGTTGTAATTGTTCAAGATGTCGGTGAATAGCATTAAGATTAGACCTGATACCGCGGATGTTGCAGTAGCGAATCAGAAAGTTGATACTTTCGATGACCGAGGTCGCTTGGGCCCTGCCCTCTCGGACATCCGAATAGGGCAGGATTTTACGTCCGGAATTTATTACCTTGGAAACCACAGCCATCTTATTTTTTAATTTGAAACTTTTAATCCGATAGGAAGACAGTGAGGGCGAGAAGGAAAAATAAGGATGAGAATAGATTAAGAATGAAGGAAAAGGTAACTGGCAGCCCTTACCGAGCTCAGAAAATCGGAGACCCAATATTAAGGAGCCCATGCCTACCACCTGCGAATTTGAATTAATTACATTATTTTAGTGGTTTAATAGAAATACCTTTATTTTATTAATTAATTAAGAAAAAAATAATTTTATTATAGTTTATTATTAATGTGAATGAAATTTTAAAAGTTTGTAAAAGAAGAATTAAGTCTACGTAATATTGTATGCACCTGCACCTTGAATCGTGCGGGCGTAGTCTCTGTCTTTTTCCCTCCGGATGCGTTCTCTCTTTTTTTTTTGTACGCAGGATGCCGAAATTCTCACCCGCGGAGCTATCCTTGACAAGCTGACTACTTTACTTTTTACTCATAAATCTCTGTTTACCTCAAACGAATATATCTACATATAAGGGGACAATAATTGTATGCAATGTTCTCACGAAAACATTAACACGTTTCCTTTCAAGTAAATCTGACCTAAATTAAAGCTATACATTCATTTCAGTAGGTAGTTTATACTATCGTTGTTAATTAATGTAGAAAAATGTCTAAATAACTAAATATTAAAACTGTTTGGGTGTAGCAATATCGAAAAGTAGGTGTGCGTTCTAAAAACCTAACTATATACGAATTTAAATTGTAAATTTTTAACCTGAGAACAATCGAGTATAATTTTGGTAATTTCAGTGTATGTGAATATTTTTCCAAGTAGGCGGTGATACCGTATAATTGATTAATGTATTCGTTAGCATATTGATAGTTCACCGAATTGCAATTATAAGCGTTCTATCATTATATACACCTACACAATGGTTCTATGCTCTGGTAACATTAAATACAAGTATCATTTACTGCATTTTGTAAGTATTTAAAATATTTATAGGCTTAACACACAGTCTTTCATTTTCATTTTTGTATAACGTCATCATAACTTTAGGTCAAGATTCTAGAACTGATATGTTGAATAAATACATAATTATTAGCAGTAAAGGCCAATACTTAATCATACAAATTTGAGTACACGGTGGGTGTTCTACTTTTTATAATTTTCAGTGCTGATATTTAGACGTTTTAAGTTCTTAAGTGTCACAAACTATTCTATGCCAAAACCGAAATATGCAATGCAGCTAAAGAGATTAATTAACCTATGGAAGGATGCGATGACCGGATTCTATCGCTTATCAAACAATTTGGGTACCAATAAGTATAAATACGTACCTAGTTTAGTTGTTCAGTGTAGTTTTTAGTTTTTCCCAGAAGTTAAATAATACGCTTTATTATCACACATAACAAAATACTTATCTTTTTTGGGTTTTTTAAAATACTTATCTTTTTTAAAACCCAAAAAACAAGTATTTTAATGCGCTTTATTAATAATAATTTTGATAACTAAAACAGAATGACCTCAATTATACATCACGTTTTTGTAACAATATGTCACTAGAACGAATTGTTTACAATAAACATTAGTAATAAGTTACAGTTAACTTCCAAATAAATACATTCAGATTGCTAATTATACACTTAATATACCTAAGTATAGTGAACAAATAAATATTAAGAAAATGCTTTGCGTTGATATTTTTTTAGTTTTTTTACTCGAGTTTAAGTTATTTGCAAGAAAAAAGATTAATGTATGTACAAACGATGTACATGCATTAAGTCGCAGTAATACGACACACTTTGTAAATTTGCCAACGAAACTACAAATAATTATTTACAATTGCAATTAGTAATAGTTTGATTCTAAAAAAATCGACAAAAAATGGTAGTGGTATATTATACTACAGTGTGTCCAGTATAAAATGATGTACAGGGTAGTCCCCCAAGGTGATCCTGTACCTTATCCCGAAACCTGTGGCAGCTACAAAAAAAAGGTAAATACAAAAGTGAAATGGGAAGTAATGATTCTTTTGTTTTTGTAATTTTTGTGGATACACGGTGTTCAGTTGGGATTGAAACGAAGTTTTTGTTTTAAATGTGGTACCCTATATATTATAGCATATTCGTATTCTGTACTAAATTTTTAATATTTTGTATTAAAGTAGTACATCAAAATTCCTTGTAGTTTTTGAATATTTATTGTTTAAAGTTTTTTTGTGAAAATGCAGTATCTAAAAAAAATTTACATTGTTGAAGCTGAATTGAATGTGAAATAATTTTATGTATCAATCAACGGATAGATGTACTAATACTTTTTTTATAAATTTATTTATTAATAATCTACAAGGTGTTGTGGATAGTATGCCAAAAATGTCAATTTTTAAACACGAATATCTTATTTATTTTAAATAAATACACCCTATATATTTTATTTTGTCATGATTCGACATGCGAATGTCTATCATTTAATGCATATATACTGACTTCCATAAAAATTGCAACACCTAGAGTTTGTTGAACGATTTTATTGAAATTTTCGTCAACGATGTCTTTCATTAGAACAAAGGATTAAAACTTGAATAACATCTAGCTAGTAGTTTTTTTTTCCTTTGCACTTAGTAACAATAAATTTGAAGAAATAAACCAATCAGTGTGTAATTAACTGTCAATTTTGCAAATTGTTTGTTCACAATTTCGTTCTGAACTTGGAAACAATGCCAAGAGTACGTCAACATCAATATTTTTCCCAATTGACTGATTTTGAACGTGGCAGTATTATTGTCATGGGAGAGGCCGGACTTTCGCTAAGAGAAATTGCTCGTCGTGTAAACCGAAATGTTACAACGGTGTTGAGATGTTGGTCCAAATGGTCCGAGGAAGGGGTGCAACAACGTCGCCCTGGATCTGGCCGTCCCCGTAGGACTACAGATCGCGAAGAACGTCGCTTAAGACTTTTGGCCACAAGAGACAGATTTTTAACAACTCGATCGATTGCAAATGATTGGATGAGAGGTGTAGGACCCAGAATGGCAATGTCATCTGTTTATCGCCGGATAAGGTTTTATGGGCTACGTTCATATAGTCCATTCCATTCTTACACCACTTCACCGTCTACGCAGGGTAGAATGGAGCAACCAAAGAGGGAATTGGGCGCAAGAATGGCATCGAATTGTGTTTAGTGACGAGTCCCGATTTTGCTTGTGGACCCACAATGGTCGTAGGAGGGTCAGATGGATGCGAGGAGAACGTAAAAATCCAACATTTCTTGTGCCCTCATACAAGGAGTGATGATATGGGGTGCAATATGTTACGGTAGCAGATCACCCTTGGTCTTCATTGATGGCAACTTAAACGCCGCTGATTATATTGCTATTATGCTAGAACACGTTGCGCTTCCATTTCTTCAGAGGCTGGAAAATCACATTTTCCAACAGGATAATGCGCGC